>PVKA01019356.1:11616-42305 GCA_004027165.1 Ctenomys sociabilis | reverse complement strand
GGGCAAGGACTTTGCGCTGCTCACTCAGTGCAACCACACGGTCATGACCATCGGGACCTTCGGGATCTGGGCCGCCTACCTCGCGGGTGGGGACACCGTGTACCTGGCCAACTACACACTGCCCGACTCCCCCTTCCTCAAAGTCTTCAAGCCCGAGGCGGCCTTCCTGCCAGAGTGGGTGGGCATCGCCGCCGACCTGTCTCCATTGCTCAAGCACTGATGATACGGGGCTGCCAGGAGCCCACCTTAGCGCACAGGGCACAGGACGGGTCCCTTCACAGTACACGCCCCTGGGCTCCAGGAAACGAAGTCCAGCAGCGTGGCCCAAACCCCAGGATCACACGCCTGGCACAACCAGGTCGAGGGGGCCCGGCTCCAGCATTAGTTAACCCAGCAGCTCGCGGCCCCAGTGGTATCTCAGTGCCACCAGTCTTTATTATATTCATGCATTTTAGACATATGCAGTGATAGCATCCATCAGAGAGTTTGTCCCCGTACTCCTTAATCTTGCTTCTTTTGTTCCTCCTCCCCTCCCTCAACCACCTCTCCCCATCACTTACACAAGCTGTTTCCACTTCCTCTCTATTCTTTTGTTTCTTGTCCCTTCTTTCCTTTCTCCCTCCCCTGTTCCCCTTCTTATTGAATATTTTCTTCCCATTTCCCAATATCTAGGACACATTTTGGTCCTCATTTATACTTTCACCTTCTCATACTGGAGAACAATTTACACATGCACCACCGGTCTTCTTGCTGGGCCATTGTTATCTCCTCTTAACCCTGTTGTCTGTGGTCTCAAAAGGGCTGCCACAGATTCAGCTGTTCCATTTGGGCAACCTCTTTCAGAGGCAGCAAACCAGTTTTTAAAGAGCCTCATTTTTACCATGAGTCCTTTGGAAGAATGGGTGAAACCACTCTATTGTTCATTGATTGGGTGTGATCCCCAAGGATGGCTATTTATAAAGGTCCACACCCAGGATGGCTCTGAGTGCACCACTGCTGCTACGGGTGCACATGGTATCCAGAGAAAAGGAAGTGACAGTCAAAAGCAATCTGATTGGCTGCTAAAGCCTATTTGCCTTCTGGGGGCCCATTTGGGTAGTGTTCAGCCTCTGATTGGCAGGAGTTACAGTGGTGTGATTGGCTGAGACTCCACTGCTCGGTTACAAGGGTGGGGTGTACTCAGAAGTTCCCTTGCAACAAGCCTCAGTCCTCATGATGGGAGCAAAGAGGGGGTTTACCCGGCAATCAAGGACAAAAGCTAGATAGTATCCGCTTGGTTTTGGTTTTGGCTTTCTGAGATATGATCTAGGGCAGGCTGGCCTTGAACTCATGGGATAGTCCAGGCAGGGATATGCCTGCCTCACCGCCCGAAGTCCTGGGATCACAGGTGTGCACCACCACTCGTGGGTTGTGCACAATTGATTTCAAGGACATCAGGCATATTCCTGCACCTACATATTGCTGAATTTCCCATGTAGAAAACCTCCAAAATGGACAAATCCACAGGGAGAGAAAATTGATACCTGCCTGCAGCTGAGGAGGATGGGCACAACAGCTTCTTTTGGGGGTGCTGAGATGTCCTGTTACAGCCTGTGGCAGAAGCCGAGCAAGTCTGTGAGAACACTGGGTGGATTGTTAGTTTTGTAAATTATATCACAAAAATGCTGAGAATAAAAGAATCACCTGTCTCCATGTCCATGGGTTTTGGTGACCAGCACTGCAATCGAGAGACAGAAAGTTATACCACACAAAGTCATTGCTGCGCTTCTTGGCAGCAAGTCTGCTAACTCCTGGGCCAGGCAACCATGGATGTACTGCCTGTCACTTTGATTTGGTCTTTTCTAGAACTTCATGTAAAGAATGATTCCAGGTTTAGCTTCCTCTGTGTGGCTTCTTTCATACAGCTTCATTTCTGAGATTCCCCTGTGCTCTTGCATGTACCTGTTGTCTGCTCATTTTTTGTTGCTGAGTAGTACTCCACTGTGTCATTACCACTGCGTGCCTCATCCATTTGACGTCTGATAAACATTCATCAGTGTTCCCGTTTGGGGCTACTGTGAATGAGGTTATTAACATTTGTGTATGAGGGGTTTTTTTTTGTTTGTTCGTTTATTTGTTTGTTTTTTGTGAGCTCTCACTAAATTGCCCAGGCTGGACCAGGATTTGAAATCTTCCTGCCTTGGCCTCCCAGGATCCTGGGATTATAGTCATGTTTTGTAAATTATATCACAAAAATGCTGAGAATAAAAGAATCACCTGTCTCCATGTCCATGGGTTTTGGTGACCAGCACTGCAATCGAGAGACAGAAGTAGTCATGAGCTACCACACTGGCTAAATGCACCAGCTTTGTGTAGACATATGTTTTCATTTTCCTTGGGAGAATACCCAGGAGGGAGGTCTGCCTTACATTTAGGGAGAAGTGATTTGTGGGGATCCCCAGCTGAAAGGGGCCCAAGGTCAGAAGAGGAGTTCTCTGACCCAAGGAGAAGAGAGAGACTCACTCTCTAGGGGTCCCATTCCTCTCTTGTCCCAAGAGTTCAGCCTCCATCCCTTCCTGTCCTGGCTTTTAGGCCCTGGGGTTGGGGATCCCCACCACCCACTGTGAGGGAGAAAGGAGAGTTGAAGTGTAGGTCACTTCTTGGTGAACAAGACTGAGAAGGCTGGGCCACATGGGGGATGCGACCCAAGGGCAGGAGCCACACAGCTCACATGGGTCGGGGACACTTGCCTGCATGCTACGTCCTGTATGTGGGCTCGACCCAGATGAACGTGCTTATTCCCCGAGGGGACCTCATAGAAGAAGTGCTATTATGCTTCCCTGTTTTCTAGATGAGGAAAACGAGGCACAGAGAGGCTGAGCTTGCCCGAGGCCCACTCCTAGCAGGGAGAGACGCACCCATTCCATCTCACCCTGGGGTGAGACATTTGGGATGGGGGATTACCAGGGATTGGACTCAGGGCCTTGGCCTTGAGCTACATTCCCAGGCCTTATTTATTTATTTATTTATTTATTTATTTATTTAATGTATTTAGTACAAGGTCTAAAAAAAAAAGTACAAGGTCTATAGAGTCTCACTACACAGATCAGACTCAGTGATTTTTCTGTTTTTCAGCCTCCCAAGGGCTGGGATTACAGGCCTGCACCACCATGTCTGGTCTCAATTGCTGTCTCAGAGCGCCCCAGGGAGGTGGGGCTGGCACAGTGTACTCGGGGATCGAGCCCCGGTCCCCGCATCTTCCTAAGCAGGTTCTTTAGTCTGCTGAGCTATCTGGCAGACCTGCCTTTTTTTTATTTTTTATTTTATTCCCGGAACCGGGGATTGAACTCAGGTCCTTGCACTTGCCAGGGAAGCATTTATTCCAATGAGCCATCTCCTTGCCCCCCCCTTTTTTATTATTTATTTATTTTTTTTTTTTTTGTCTTTTTGAGACAGGGTCTCACTATGCAGTTCAGGCTGGCCTCGAGCTCACTTTGTAGCTCAGGCTGGTCTTGAACTCACAACAATCCTCCTGTCTCAGCCTCCCGAGTGCTGGGATTACAGGCATGCGCCACCACACCCAGCCCTTTTTTATTTTTGACGACAAGGTCTCACTGAGTTGCCCAAGCTGACCTCAGAATGATCCTCCTGCCTCAGTCTCCCTCCATGCTGGGATGACGCATGCGCGCCACACAACTTCGATGTGAGGCTTAACCGCAGTGTGATGCAGCCCCTTCAACGCAGGCTGGGTGTGCTTTGCAGAGAAATTCTTTCCCAGACCCATGAAGGGCCAGGCTCGGGATGTTGGAGAAGGAAACGGCAAAGGGGTCACTCTCATGCCAGAGGGAAAAAGTAAAGGGGACGTGAAATACAGCCCAGATGCTGGGAGGGGCGCCAGGCGAAGAGCTTGCCCAGCCTGCAGGAGACCTGCACTCCATCCTCAGCGCCCAGCACCAAAGAAAAAAGTTGGTGTGTGCTAGGTGTGCCTGCAATCCACGCCCCCTCGGGAGGCAGGAGGGTCACAATTTTGAGTTCTGCCTGGACAACTTGGCTATACCCTGCAAAAGCGAAGGAAGGAAGGAAGGAGGGAGGGAGGGAGGGAGGGAGGGAGGGAGGGAGGGAAGGAAGGAAGGAAGGAAGGAAGGAAGGAAGGAAGGAAGGAAGGAAGGAAGGAAGGAAGGAAGGAAGGAGAGAAAGAAAAACTGGGACAGGGAGGAACCTGAGCTCTCAGGTAGAGAAGGAGAGAGACTGACAAGGAAATAAATACAGCAGAAGTCTCCAGACAGAAATGGAGGCAGAGAAAGCCGGTTCACCCCTTCTTGACCCTTTCAGTATTGCCTGTGCCCCTCGCCCACTCTCAGACTGATATGAGGGGTTCTGTGTCCTCAAGTCTCCATTCTCTGCGCCTTGGGCCTCTAAGGCTCCTGTCAGAGGGTGCTACCTCCAGAAGGTTCCTCTGGCCAAGGCTTCCTCATCCCTGGCACAGCAAAAAGTGCTCTCTGACACCGTGCCCCATTCCTTCAGGGCTTCTGTCCTTTCTCGGAGCCACAGCCCAACAGTCCTCTTTGTCACTGCCTTTAACAACAGTTCTCTGGCTAGGTTGTGTGGTGTTTGTCTTTAATTCCAGCACTCTAGGAGGCTGAGGCAGGAGCATCATATTTGAACCCAACCAGGGCAACTTGCTGGCAGGGGAGACCCGGTTTCAAAGAAAAAAAAATGCCTGGGGATGTAGCTCAATGTGAATGCCCTCAACTCAGTATCAGAACCAAAACCTGGGGCTGGGGAGATAGCTCAGTGGTCTAAGCACCTGCCTGTCAAGCACAAGAACCCGGGGTTCAATCCCCAGTACCACATGCTGGGCTGGCCCTGGACATGAGATCATGATGAGTCCAAACTATATAGTGAGACCCTGTACCAAATAAATAAATAAAAGATTAATTTCAAAAACAAAAAAAATTGCCTGGGGATGTAGCTCACTGTGTAAATGCCCTCAGTTCAACATCAAAACCAAAACCAAACACCACTCTGCACTGAGGTTATTTTGCAAATCTGTGAGCCTCAGAAGAACAGAGGTTCTTTGTTTTCTCCACTCTGAGGGGCCAGGCTGGGGACCTTAAGATCTGACTGAAGTCTCACACATGCCCTGGGCCTGTCCCTTCCTTCCTCTCACCTCCTGTGATCTCTGGAAAGAGAAAGTGACAAGTCCTACCCAGCTGGCTGGAAGACACTGAGATTGCCTGTGCCTGGGGTCCCATGCTCTGTCCCCCTCCTTAGCATCCAGGAGGCTGAGACAAGAGGATCGCTGGGGCAGGAGTTTGAGGCCAGCCTGGATAACACAGGGAGTTCTAGAGCAGCCTGGACTAGATTGAGAGACCCTGTGTCAAAATCACAAAATAGGCAGCTGGCTGCGGTGGCACACATCTGTAATCCCAGCACTCAGGAGGCTGAGGCAGGAAGTTCATTGTGAGTTCAAGATTAGTTTGGACTACAAAGTGAGATCAAGGCTGGCCTGAACTGCATAGCGAGATCCTGTCTAAAAACAAAACAAGCCCCAAAAAACAAAACAGAACTGCTGCTAATGGGTTTACCCTCTGACCTTCTCCCTAGGCAGCCCTTGGGCTGGAATGCCTAGGTATTTCAGTCCTTTTTCCTTTGCTCTTTTCCCCTCCACCACCATATGTGACCCCATAGCCCACGGTGGACTGCAGGGGGCATGGTGGCAGTCGATGACCACACCCTGATATGTCTGTCCCCCAACCCCTGCCTGGTTCGGCCTGAGGAATGCAGCAGATGAAGTAATGGGGCAGTTCCAAGCCAAGTCTTTATAGGACTGGCACCTTCTGCTCCCTCCCCTGGGAATACTTGCTTTTGGGAGCCCTGAGCACTGAGACTGGAGAGGAGTCTGATGTTCCCCTCCAAGCTTTTATTCAGTCACTGCCCCAAATGTCTTGAAGCTAGTGCATGGTTACATTCAGTGTCCCAAGGACTCGCTATGTTGTGTTTTGTTTTGATGAGGCAGGATCTCACTATGTAGTTTGGGCTAGCCTGGAACTCACTGTATAGGCTAAGCTGTCCTCCAACTTCTGTGTTCCTCCTGCTTCAGTCTCCTGAGTCCTGGGATGACAGGAGTGTGCCACCAAGCCCTGCTGGAGACAATTGCTTTAGGGACCACAGGTCTCTTCTACCGTATCCTGAATCGGGTCTCTAAGAGTTCCTGCCCTTCCTGAGAGTACCCGACCTAAGCACCTCCCCTGGGTCAGGCTGGTTCTGCCCAGACACTACTCTCTATGCAGCATGGGTTCTAATAGAGCTCTTCCAGACAGTATGGAGAGTAGTCTCTCCTAAGCTGGCGCCACCAAGGGCAGCTGGCACCAAGAATGAGCAGGGCCAGTAACACTGGAGAGGCCTGACAGCCAGGGAGTAATGAAGGCTTGCTGGGAGCCGCCAATTCCAGAAGTTCCCACAGTGTGTTGTAGATGCTGGCTCCAAGTTGTGGGGGGCGGGGAGTGGGCACTAACACTGACAGAGCTGAAAGCCAGTGGCATTCAAAGCTCAGGGCTGTGAACATCAAAAGAACAGCATTCTGCCAATTATTCATTCCATACACACTAAACAAGAACCCTCAGTCAAGGGTAACATTCAGGGAGCAGGTGGGAGAGCCTCCCCTCCAAGAGGGAGGGTAGACAGTGGTGTGAGTTGAGAGCAGGCTCTAGAATCAGACCGTGTCTAATTTTCATCACACACACACACACACACCCCACCTGATGACAGTATCACAGAAGTCCAGGACATTCTGCTGGAAAGATCATATACAGGGAGAGTCTGCCATTCCATGGAGACAAAGCAGTCCCAGCATCCCTGCCAAAGTGCCTCACACACCTTGGCTGTCCCAGTCAGTCTCTGGTCACCACCACATGGAACTGCAGAGCCATCCTGCAGAGCCCAGTCATCCCCAGTGATTGTGAGGGGCCCTAGTTATTGTTTATGGTTTCAGCAATTATAAGCCCAGGTGGGGAGGCACAAAGCCCCAGTTCCTGTGCCTCACAAAATCAGGATGAGGTGGAGGCTCAACATCAGGCCACATTCTGACTCTTTTTCCTTCTCCTTTGCCATCCCTTGGCTTTACTCCCTTACTGATATCTCTTGAAAGTAAATATCTGGTGCCTGGATCTTGTCCAGGCTCGGCTTCCAAAAGAAGCTATCCTCAGACAGGACATTTCTCATCATCCCACCTCCACCTAGAACGCAGGGATTCACTCCCCACCTCCCCCAGGGATTCAGACCCTCCTTGTTCTCCTTTTCCTTGAGGTCTATATCCAGAACCATCCTCCAGATTCCTCAGACAACAGGCAGCCACCGTGTGTGTGTGTGTGTGTGTGTGTGTGTGTGTGTGTGTGTGTGTGTGTGTGTTGGGCGGGTTGAGGATAAAATTACCCATGAGGCCTCAAAAGGAAGCAGCAAGCAGCATGTTGGCCTGGCCAGCAGCACTCAAACTCCCACCCCACCTGCACAGCCTTGGGGACAGGCAGGTCTCACACAGGTTAGGCAGACAAAGTCCAGGTTGTGGTCTGGGTGATGGCAGCAGCTCTGGGACACGAGGGGACAGGGGTTGTCTTTGATCCTGTGTCTGCTGCAGGAGAGGCTCTGTGGCCACCACCTCCACCAGTTCCCAGGTCTTGGATATCCCAGAATCCATCACCACGGATCCTCCAGCAGGTTCCACACCTGGGCGCCACCAGAATCGGATAAGTCAGCACAGAAGATGCTGGGGCCTGGGGGACCGGAGCCTAGGGGAGGACCCCCACTCAGGGCCTCGAGCCAGTCCAAGGCTTCTGTGGGTCCCTCAGGAGAGGAGGAGGGGGAATTCGCTGGGGATGGGATCGAAGATGAGAAGACAGAGGACAGGCCTTCAGAGTCAGCGGAGGGGGACAGGACATCGAAGGACCCGGGGAAGTCCAGGGGGATGAGGGGCAGCAGGTCTGCAGAAAGAACAGGGCAGGGCATAAAGATCTGACATCAGGGAGGAGGTCCCCAGAACCGCATTCCTCCTTTTCCTGAGCCCACCCAGAAGTCAGAACCTCAGCTCCTTCCCCTTAAAATCTAGGAGATCAGCTCCTACCATCAGGCTCCACCTCGTCCTTCAGGATGTCATCAATACCCGGGCTCGGAAGCATCTGTGGACCAGTGACACAGAGTTAATGTAGGGCTCCAGCCCAGAACCTTAGCCCAGATCCTGCTGGGCACCACACCCGCACCTGTGCCCTCCGGATCGCTTCCTGCAGTTCCTCCTCCAGAGTCCTGGAGGCTAAGGCGGGTGCTAAGGAAGGTGTCAGGACCGGGGCTGGAGCCCGAGTTGGAACAGGAGGCGGGGCTGCTACCAGGGCATCCGCAGATCGTGGACGAGGTGGCCGGGGAGGCGCAGGATCTAATTTGACCTAGAACCGCGAAACCAGCAAGATCCTATAAGCCACAAACACCGGGCGCAAGCCCCTCCACAGTAATCTTTGGCTCCAGCCGGTCTTTCTCCGCGCCTTGGCCTCGCCCCCTATTTTTTCATTGGTTTCTCTTCGATTAAGACCCTACTTTTAACCACGCCCCCACTTTGAATTGCTGCCCCGGCGACGCCCACACTCTATTGGTTTCCCGCCCCCACTTTTTCCTCTTTTCATTGGTTCACACACGCATAGCCCCGCCCTCACCCCTGCCTGCTTCCGGGCGATTCCCAGGGTTTTGGGTCTGAGGCGTGGCCAGGAAGCGACCGCTGCATTGTCTTCGCGTCTCGGCTTCAGCCGCTCGCGGGGCGGGGCGCCGCCGCGCATGCGCTCTAGAAGCATCGACTTGGTCCCGGACACCGGGAGGCCCCTCAGGCGCAGCTGCTGTCTAAGCTCTGAGACCTGGGGAGGGGACCGGGGAAGAAGGTACTGGAGGGGTTTCCTTTTTTCTTTTTTGTCTTTTTGAGACAGGGCCTCACTATGCAGTTCAGGCTGGCCTTAAGCTCACTTTGTAGCTCAGGCTGGTCTTGAACTCACAACAATCTTCCTGCCTCAGCCTCCCAAGTGCTGGGATTACAGGCCTGCGCCACCACGCCCGGCTGGAGGGGTTTCCGAGCACAGCCGGGGCTAGAGCATTTTGTTTTTGAGACATAATCTCGCTATGCAGTTCAGGCTGGTCTTGAACTCTGTACATATCCTGGGACTGGCCTTAAACTCGTGGCTATCCTGCTTCAACGTCCCAAGTACTGGAATTACAGTCATGTGCCACCATGCCAGACTGGGCGAGGGCATTTGGAAACTGCCAAAACAGAGACTGGATTTGGCCTCCTGGGACCCTACAAAGAATGAGACTGAGGATCCAAATTGCTGGATGGCTGCAAGGTGCGAGGTTAGAGGTCTGGGCCACTCAGCAAGACCAGGAGGTACATGCCTGTGATCTGAGCACTCAGAGACTGAGACAGGAGGGTGGCAAATTCGAACCCAGACTGGAATACTTAGCCACTTAGAGAGACACTGCCTCAAATAAAAATTTTAAGAAAATTTTGGAGGGCCGGAATATAACTCAGTGTGAAACTTTGATTCAGTCCCCAGTACCTCCATCCTTCCCAAAAGGAGTCAGGCCCTCACGGAAGAAAAAGACTGGCCTGGAAAGTTTGCTCCCCAAACTTACCGTCAGCTCTTCCAGTTTAAGGGTCTGAAGTTCCAACTTGTGTGGAGGGGGCAAAGGGCTGTGGACTCCTGGTGGCGAAGAAGTGAGGGGCACAGGCTTCGTCCTAGGGACAGTCATAAGGGGGAAGATTAGAGGGGCAGGAAGAAAGCCCTTTGGGGTCCCCAAAGACAGAGACAGCAGGAGCAGAGAATTCTGGGGTCTCCAAGGGAGCAATACATAAGGTAGAAGTCTGAAAGGAGAGGAGCTGAGAGGTGGGCTGCGGGGGCCTGGGAAAGGAGGGGTTTGGGGCCGGGCACTTGGACTCAGTTGGAGGCTGGAGAATGCTGGAAACAGAAAATCTGGATCTGCAGAGAGCGGAAATGAGTCATACCTAGGAGGTGGCCTGCTTGGGGGCTCTGCCCTGGTGCCCCTGCCTGGCTCCGGGGGCCTGTACTGGTGGTAGGTCAAGGTCCCCTGGGCCTTGGGCGCCCTCCAGCGTTGGGAGGCCTTGGGTGACTCCTGAAAAAGCAGGTGTGATGTCCTGTGCTTCAGTATCCAATCCTACCTGGGTCAGCCCAGGGTCAGGTTGGTGGTAGAAAGGGACAAGGACCACGCCTAGGTCTTGCTCTAGCCTGACTCACCTGCTGTGGGCATTGCCACGGGCAGTGCTGCAATTCAGGAAGCAGGACTCCAGGGCTGAAGAGGAAAGGGGCTGGGGTGGAGGGCAAGGCTGGAGCCAGAGCTGGGCCTGGGGCTGAGATCCATGGATCCGGATCTGAGGCTGGAGAGACAGTGGAGGGCCCTGAGGGCTACACACAGCAAACCCACCTTGGAACTGGGAAAGGAGTGCCCAGGACAAGGGTTTTGGGACCAGTGGTCAGGTAGGCACCCTGATTCCTGGATCTGGGGGCAAGGGTGCTGGGGACATAAATTTTCACATTCTCAGGAAGGCAGGAAGCCAGGCATGCTACAGCACTCAGAAGGCTAAGACAGGAGGATCACCTCAAATTCAAAGCTGGTCTGGGCTACACAGTGAGGCCCTGTCTCAAAAAAACAAAAGCCAGGAATTTTGTCCTTGATCACCAAGGGATGTATTGAGGGTCACAGATGCCTGGAGCGGTTAGTGTGGAGTAGCTCTTTTCTAGAAATGGAGTGGCAGGGACCTGGACTCCTGGGTCCCTGGGAAAGGGCAAGATGAGATTTCCCTGTGCTCCAGGCCACACATAGGAACCTGGAACTGGGAGCTGCAGGAACCAGTGAGGGACCTATTGGAAGAACTCGAGGGTGTCCCAGAGCAGTGGGGCCACCATGCCCTCCCTCCATTTCAAGGGCCACACTTACTCAGGTCCTGATTCCGTCTGTGGAGTCGCAGCTGGAGGACTGTGGAAGAAGGAGGGAGGTAGGATGGGAGCATCCAGGAGTCTAGCTCCACGAGGGTGGCAGTACAGTCCTTGGCAGACACATGTGCCCAGCCCCCTTACGCACCCAGTGGGCAGTGGGAAGCCATCTGCCTTTCTGGGCATTGCCTGCTCCCTGTAGCCCACGCTTGAGCCATTGCTCCAGGGCTGGAAGCCAACCCTCTCCCCAGCTCCACGTGCCTCATCCTGAGCAGTGCGTACCCCATATTCGGCAAATCACCAGTGTAACTGCCTGGCCCATTTTATACCTCACCCAGTGCCCCCCCCATGGACATACAGCTGCCTTCCAGCCCTTCCCACGGTTACCCCTCACACACACACCCGTCTGTGTGTTTGCCTCCACCCTCCACTCGCACTGCACCCTGGCAGCCAACCAGCTGCACTATCATGTGATCATCTGCACACTCGCCGTCCGGCTCTCACTCTTGAATCTCCTGCTGCACATTTCTGCTCTTCCCCGCACACCCGAACCATGTCACACACTCTTGGCTCTGCAGCGACTGGTATCTGCACACACTGAAGCACATAAGCGCATGCCTTTGCACACTCCTGTACCCTTTGCCTACTCAGGAATTAACCCACAGTCTTCCTACCCTGAGGCCCAAAATGTAATTTATTTTCTCTTCTTTTAGAGGCAGTCTCGCTATGTAATCCAGGACAATCTTGAACTATGTAGCCCACGCTGGCATCGAATGTGTAGGTATCCTCCAGCTTCAGCCTCCCAAGTGCTGGGACAACAGTTGTGCTACCACACACAGCTCTAAAGCATAATTTAAAAAAATCTTTTATGTACTTATTTATTTGGTACAGGGGCTCGCTATGCAGCTTGGACTCAGTGTTCCTTGTCTCAGCCTCCCAGCTCTGGGATTACAGGCATGCGCCACCACACTCAGTTTCAGTGGCTGGCACGGCACCAGGGCCAGCATGGCATGCAGTACCAGGGATCAAACTCAGGTCCTTACACTTGTCAGGCAGGCGCTTAAACTGCCAAGCTATCTCCCCAGCCCTAAAGCATAACTTGATACATCCAAGCTTTGATAGCTCAGGGTGCCCTCACCACACTCCATGCCAGTCCTCTGCCTTGCACCCTAGTCAGTTAAAGCCCTTATTCAGCTGGTGCCCCGGGACCTGCCTCACTGCACACCCGTGCCTGGCACCCCTCTCCTGTGTGCACACTCATGGTGTCCAAGATACAACCCTTTGCTGAGGACTCCATTATGCACAAGCAGCCTTTTGTGCGAGGGCTCAAGGTCTTTCCTGCCACCCAGAGTAGAACATTCCCAGGACTGAAAGACTGCAGCCCGCCCTTAGGGGAGGCCTCTCACCAGATCGGAACTTGGATCGGATGATTTGGGAGCGTTGAGAGGAAGCCGCCAGGGTCATTGTCAAGGCCGGAATGGGACCTGGACCGGGAGAGGGCAGGGCGCTCCCAGAGAGCAGGCTGGCAGTCGGTAACTCAGGAAGGCCTGGAAGTTCAAGATGGGTACATCCTGTGGTCATGACTTCTGCCCAGGGACCCAGTGCCTAGGTCCAAGGGAGGAGAAAGGTAAGGGCCTGGAGCCCTGGGTCTGAGGAAGGAGACTGGGGGCCTCAACTCCCTAGTGCTGAATGGGGCAAACCTGGGGTCTGGGATTCCCGTTCCTGAGGAGGCTACCAGGAACTTCAGGGTCTTTGGAAATGGAAGAAGAGGAAAGGCTCAGACCCTGTATCTTGAAGGACTGGAAGTTCAGGACTGGAGCACTAGTCTGAAACATCCAAGTCAAGATTTTCAGTGGAAAGAAGGTAGGCCTGAGAGGTCTCAAAGGGTTACAGTGTCCAGACAAGGGAGAAGGCAAATGGGTGGGTGGCAGCCAGCCACCCCCCAGCCTTAGAGAAGGTACCAGGACCCCACCAAGGTGTAAGAGGGTCCCTCCCCTGACCCAGGGGCTCCTCACCAGGTGGGGTTGAAGCAGCTGTGCTAAGGCGGGCAGTCTCCGGTTTAGGCTGAGAGACCTCAGGCCTCGCCCGGCCTGCCTGGCCTGGGACGTTTTGGATGCCCCTTTCTGGGATGCAGGGAGCTGGGGAGCAGGGCGAAGATAGGGGAGCCTCTTCTGGGGTATGGGAAGGGGTGGGGCCAGCCTCTGGTCCTGGCTTGCTCCTCCTCAATTCCTGGGGTTGTGGGTTGGTGCAGCAGTCCGCAGGCAGACAGACAGGAGCAGGTGCAGGCAGAGGGATGCGGGTGAGCAGCAGTGGCAGATGGTCTTGTCCCAACCCTGCCAGCAGGTGCCACCTGTCGCCCTCTTTTCCCTGACGCAGCAGCAGGAATCAGGTTCAGAGGAGGGGAAAGTTCAAATCCAGGGCCCAGATCCCTAGGTCTAAGAAAGGGGATTGGAAGTTTGGACACATGGGTCTGGGAAAGGAAGTGCTAGGAACAGAGTTGGCATTCAGTGTGTGCTGAATAGGCAGGCAGATCTGGATGAGGGAGGGGTCAGATGCCTGCATCAGAGGAAGAAGAGTGGGTTATAGGGTTTAGGAGTGGCAGGAAGGACAGTTGGTTCCCACTGTACAGCCACAGGCCTGATACTCGGCCGAGCTCGTTCAGAGCTGTACTATGAAGTGTGTGGGAGGCCCCAGTGCTCCTGGGTTGGATTTCACGCAAGAGGGCAAGCAGAGGCCGAGACTATAAATAACCACCTCAGGCTCGGCTGGGGCCCAACACTCCGGGCTAGAGCCCTAACGCCCGAGTGTAATAAGTGAGGCGTTGACAATATCACATATGCTTTTATTACCCCTCGGCACTCACATCCCAGGCCCATCTTCCCATAGTCCCATCCTTTACTACCCGAGAACCTCGTAGTTCCCTCGAAGGCTAGAACTACAACTCCCAGAAAGCTCAACTCTCCGGGAGCTGGAGCCGAGGAATTTTCAAGGCTCGCGCGCCTGCTCGCTACAGGTTTTCAGGGAGGCGTGGCCACGGGAGGTCCGTGCCGGTGATTGGCCGGCAGTTCCTGCTGCTCAAGATCCCAGAGGAGGCGGCGGAGCCTGCGCAGCTCACAGTGCAGAGCGTCATCTGTCACTGGATCTGTGAGGCATAGGCGAGGGCTGCCCAAGGGCAGGATGAGGGGAGGGTGTGAGGAGAAGCTTTCGAAGATGTCCCCTAGGAGACCGAAGAAGATGGTGTTAGCGTGAAAATGGGTGTGAGGCGGTTGCAACACTTCCTAAGGGGGAGAATACTAGAGCCGGATCCACTCAAACACAGCTCCCAGGTCCCAGAGTATGATGGGAGTTGTAGTCAAGACTGTGGTGAACCACGGTTGCCTTGGAAACGGCCACATGCTTAGGTGCCTGAGGAAAATCTAAAAGACCAGGCTAGGGAGGTTTCCAGGCCTAGGAATTTCTGAAGGTGGAGGGGCCCAGAAGCTGACATGAGTAAGAGACCAAAGATGGAAGGGGCTGGCGACCCGAATCCTGAGAAATAACAAGGAACTGAGTGCTTGAACTCATATCCTGGGGAGAAGGGAGGTGGGTCTAGCACTTAGATCCTGGGATAGGAAAAGGGCTCACTGTCCAGAAAGTTGGGTCAGAAGGAGGGATCAGGGAAGATGGATTCCTAGTCCTGAAGTAATTAGAAAACTGCCAGCCCAATGCTGGTTCCCCGTCCTCCTCACCTGTAGCCACCACATCTCGCTCTGCCTGGGGAGGGTCCCAGGCAGGTGGTGGCCTCAGCCCAGGACCCAGCTGATAGTGGCTGAGCAGATGGTGCAGCTGAGCTGGGGTCAGGGTAGGGTAGTCATTTCGTAGGCTGCTCCAGGAGGCCTGGTAGGGAGACCAGGTAAGAAGTTACAACGGAGATACTACCACTGAGAGAGGGGTGCAGAGCTGGGTCTGTGCCACATTTCGGCACCATCAAGCTGGTCAGCACTGAAGTGATGGTGTGGAAGGGTCTGCTCTCAGGACCTTGAGAAAACTGATGTGCTGAACCAGGCATGGTGGTGGTACACACCTATTATTCCAGCACTCTGGAGGCTGAGGTAGGAGCATCGCCTTGAATTTGAGGCCAGCCTGGGCAACATAGTGAGTTCCAAGCCAGCCAGAACTACAGAGTGAGACCCTGTCTCAAATAAAAAAAACAAAAAAACCAGGATGTGCTTCAGAGTTGTCATGGTTCATGAATAGGTGCTCCCCACCCAAAGCCTCCTGCGATCATGAGGTAGGGTGGATGCCTTGCACCATCCTGGGGCCGGTAATCTGCATTACAACGTGAGGAGGTGAGAGGGCTTGTTAGCTGCCTGGGCTGCTGCTCTTCGCTTTGATCTTTGCGGCTGTCGTGAATGGCTGATCTAGGCCATGTGCCACTCTGCCTTGCAGCCAGCCAGCTAAATAAAGACAAAAATAGACGCCGGGAGATGGCTCAGTGGAATAAGTGCTTCCCTGGCAAGTGCAAGGGCCTGAGTTCAATTCCTGGTTCTGTCAGAAAAAAAAAAAAAAAAAGACAGACTAAACCCTCCACCGTGAGCTAAATAAACCTGTCCTTCCTTATTTTTTTGGGGTGTTAGATATTTTGTCCCAGCAAAGAGAGGAGAAAAGTAACAGACAAAATTTGGCCCCAAGAGGGGCTGGCAAGATAGCTCAGCGGTCTAAAGCGCCTGCTTTGGCAAGCTTAGGCAAGCTCTCAGGGACCGCAGTTTGATCCCCAGCACCACAAGCCGTGCCAGCCCCTCCCCCCAGGGCAGGCTGAGCTGCCCCCCCTCCCCCGCAAAAAAAAAAAGAGTCCGTGATGTGTAGCGAGACACTGTAATAAATAAATAAATTTAAAAAAAAAATTGGTTCCAAGAGTGGGGTCATTGCTGTGACTACCTTCACCATGTGGATTACAAGCTTTTAAAAATAGCTTATAAAAAGAGATAAAAGAAGCTGTTCTACATGAGAGATTCTGAGTGGGCTTAAAATACCAAAAGGCTGATAAAAATCTAAAAGACCAGGCTAGGGAGGTTTCTGAAAGAAAAAAAAAAAAAAAAAAAAGGTCATAAGAGCTACCAACAACAAAACTGGTAGGTTCTGGCCCTAGTATAAATTGCTAAAATTATGGTGGTCATCCAATATGGCTGATGCCCTTAAAACAAAAGCCCATCTTCCCAGGACTACCTCTCCCTTCTTCTCCAACTTAGCCCAGGACATAATTTACTTCCCCCCTTCCCACTGCCTCAGGGAAAACCCACCAAGCAGCTCCCTCAGGTATATCTAAAACATCCCCTCTAAACTCCACCCATAGGGGCCAGGGAGATGGCTCAGTGGAATAAGTGCTTCCCTGGCAAGCGCAAGGGCCTGAGTTCAATCCCTGGTTCCACCAAAAAAATAAATAAATAAACTCCACCCATGGCAAGAGGTCACAAAAGCCTCAGCATCCCTTTGTTCCAAAGTAGAGAATTCCTCATCCTTTCTCACAAATTTTTTCCTCAAGGGAAAGGGGCTTTATTTTCTTTAAGGACATGGAGAGAACGTTGGAGAAGTTGGAGAAGGGGTAGGTGGTCTTGGGAAGATGGGCTTTTGTGACAGCGACCATTGAAGAAGAGTAGCTCTCCGCTTTCCCCAGCCATGGCCCTCCGCTATCCCATGGCCGTGGGCCTCAATAAGGGCCACAAGGTGACTAAGAATGTGAGCAAGCCGAGGCACAGCCGCCGTCGCGGACGTCTCACCAAACACACCAAGTTTGTGCGGGACATGATCCGGGAGGTGTGTGGCTTCGCCCCCTATGAGCGCCGCGCCATGGAGCTGCTCAAGGTCTCCAAGGACAAGGGTGCCCTCAAGTTCATCAAGAAAAGGGTGGGGACGCACATCCGTGCCAAGAGGAAGTGTGAGGAGCTGAGCAGCACGGCTGTGCTGGCCGCCATGAGGAAGGCAGCTGCCAAGAAGGACTGAGCCCCTCTGGAATAAAGCTTTGCAGAAAGAAAAAAAAAAAAGAAAAGATGGGCTTTTGTTTTAAGGGCATCGCCCATATTAGATGACCACCATAATGATTTTAGCAATTTATAATAGGGCCAGAACCTATCAAAAACCCATAGAGGTAGAGCCGCGTAGAGCTCACAATTTGCTACAAACTGCTTTGGATGTTCTACATAAAACTACAAGACAATGTTGGCCCTTCTGGATTTTAGACTTGCTTTGGTCCCAATGCTTGGTATTCTGTTGTGTATGCATTTTAAAATGATAATGTTTATCTTGTGCCATTAAATGTTAAGTGTTTAACTTTTTATTTATATAGGAGCTCACAGCTAAGAGTTTGCCTTACACCTTAAACAAGACTTAAGACTTAGACTTTTCAACAATGCTAAAACTGTTAAAAGATTTTGACAACTCTTAGAGATATACTAGTATGTTTTTATATAAAGAGATATACATGAGTCTTTGGGGGGTCCAGAGACAAAATGCTACGGTTTGTGTATATGTGTCCCCCCAAAGTCTCAGGCACTCGTGGGCAGCTTCTCAACTTTGTGACTATTATGGCTGTGGTGTTGCCCCTGCCCTGGAGCAGGTAATCTGCATTACAATGTGAGGAAGGGAGAGAGGCTTGCTAGCTGCCAGAGCTGTTGCTCCTCCCTTTGCTCTTCGTGAATGGCTGCTCTATGCCCTGTGCCGCTCTGCCTCGGAGCCACCTAAATATAGATTAAAACCTCCACTAACTGTGAATTAAATAATTAAGTTTGGGTGTTGGTTATTTTGACCCGGCAACAAGAGAAGAGTAACTAAGACAAGAGTAAATGAGGATGTAGCAAGTAGGTGGAGAACAAGATTGGCCATCGGTTTATACTAGTGACATAATTTGTTGTCCCACTGTGGCCACTTCTATACCTGTGTGACAATTTCTGTGCATCTGTTTCTAGCTGATGCCAGAAACATCAGTGTGATTAAAATCAGATTATCAAGTGTCAAAAATCCCAGGTTGGCTACCTATTAACCTTTTGTAAAACTACACCTCAGTTTTCTCATCTCTAAATTGGGAGAATAAGACTAATAGAATGGTTCTGAAGATGCAATACAAGACTGTAAAGTACTTGGAACACTACTTGGGCCTTCTTGACGGGCTTGTAGGGCCGGGATATAGCTCAGCACAGTGCCTGCCAGGCAAGTGCAAGGGCCTGAGCTCAAGTCTCAATTAAAAAAAAAACAACAGTAAATGAAACCAGTATGGTAACACATACTCATAATCCTAGCATTCTGGGATTCAGCCTGGGCAATTTAGGGAGGCCTTGTCTCAAAACAAAAAAGAATGTATCTCAGTGCAAAGACCCTGGGTATATGCCCCAATATCATAAAATGAATGAAACTGAGGGAGCTGTCCTACCTAAATCAGTTTCTTCATCTGAAAAACTGTCAGTTTATAGTTTATTGTGAAGATATATATATATATATATTTGTACTGGGGATCACAGGACCTTATGCTTTCCAGGCAGGTACTTAAACCACTAGGCTATCTCCCCAGCCCCATTACTAATTATTTTTTTCCAATTATTAATTATTGACAGGGTCTCACTATGTAGTTCAAGCTGATCTTGAACCTATGATAATCCTCCTGCCTCACATTCCTGAGTACTGGTGTGCCCGGTCATATTTGGCAGTCAGTAACTTACTTTCATGATGACTTGTCAGCATTAAACTAGAAGTGCCTGGCCTGTAGTTTATGTTCAGTGACTGGGTTTTTTGTTTGGTTGGTTGCTTTTTTTTTTTTTTTTTTTTTTTTTTTTTTTTTTTTTTTTTTTTTTTTGGTGGAACTGGGGATTGAACTCAGGCCCTTGAGCTTGCCAGGGAAGTGCTCATTCCACTGAGCCATCTCCCTGGCCCCTGTTTGGTTTGATTGGTTTGTTTTATTGGGTTTTTTTTGTTTGTTTGTTTTTGTTTTTTTGAGATAGGGTCTCATTATGCAGCCCAGGCTGGCCTCAAACTCCCAGTGATCCTCCTGCCTCAGTCTCCTGAGTGTTGGGATTACAGGCATATACCACCATGCCTGGCTTCAATGATCTCCATGTTTTAACAGTGACATTTGTTAATATAATACTCAACATGTCTGAGGAGGGCACCCTACAAATGGAATAGGTCCCACTGATGTCTGGACACAGCTGAGTTTGGTCACTATTAATGCTGGCTCCTTCTAGCTACCAACAGCCATTCAGCATCTGTGCTAGGGATGGGCATGACAGGGGCATTCCTTGGGGTCAGGGGAGGCCAGCTGTGGTGCTTGAGCATGGCTTAGGAGTCAGAGGGCAGGCAGGGGTCAGATAGAGTTGACCAGGGGTCACCTTGAGCAGAGAGGTGCGGGGTACACAGAGCAGGTTCACAGCAATGGACAGCTTCCGGAAGAACTCAGTGGCAATGTCAACCAGCCCAGCCCCCTGCAGCCAGTCCAAGACGAGGTCCAGGTTGGTGCGGATCTGGACAGCTCGGGACCACTGGTAGAAAGGTCGGCTTTGACCTGTGAGGGAAAGGGGAAAAGATGATGGGCAGCTGGACCGTGTTTTGCCTCCCAAATGCTTCCTAGCGTGGAGTTTGGGATGGGGCGAAGGGGCTGCCTGAGCAGTGTCAGCAGATGCAGCTGTCCCGGGAGCTCCCACCTTCGCATCCCTGTGCCCCCTGGCCCAACTCTCACCTCGCTCCATCAGCGAATTGAGAAGAGATGCATTGGAGAAGAAGAACAAATAGCCAAATGTCTGAGACACGAGGTCTGGATGCAGTTCACACTGACTGGTCAGTTCCAGGGCTGCCTGAAACACGCCCAGGGTGGGCTTCAAGCCCGGGGGCATGGCCCCCAGCTCCGAGCCAGGGCCTGGGAGCTCTGCCCCAGCTGTGAAGGGGTTGCTATCCAGGAGAGCAGGCAATGTTGAATAAAGAGTCTGAGGAGATACAAGGCAAAAGCATTAGTGACTCGACCACACTCCCTGGTAAGGAGAGATGGAGCTTGAAGGCTTCTGGGAGTTGTGGACTATTTTACCCTCCCCTGACAGGGTTCCTCAGGCAAAGTCCCAGTTTATACAAAGGTTTCTAGCATTTATTCTCCTGGCACAACTTAGTTCTCAAGAAAGAATTTCTAAAAAAAAAAAAAAAAAAAAAAAAATTTCTAAGCTGGGTGTGGTGGTCCATGCTTAATCCCAGCACCCGAAGGGCTGAAGCAGGAGGGTCACTGTGAGTTCCAGGCCAGCCTGGCCTACACAGTGGTTCAAGGCCAGCCTGAACTACACAGTGAGATCCTGGCTCAGAAAAACAAAACACCAAGCAAGAATTTCTAGAAGTTTCTTTGGTATTTGAAGACCACTTCTCATGCATTATGGCATTTATAATTCTTAGTAGAGGGGCTGGGGAGATGGCTCAATGGAATAAGCGCTTCCCTGGCAAGCGCAAGGGCCTGAGTTCACTCCCCAGTTCTGCCAAATAATAATAATAATAATAATAATTCTTAGCAGAGATAGCTCAAGGGAGACCAAAGATATTGGACAAAGAAGCCCCCTTTAGTCAATTATTTATCCAGAATTATCCAAGTTAAGAAAAAGAATGGAGGAGAGTCAGGAAGTGGGAGTGGAGTGGCAGTTAGCTAATGGACAGTGAGATCAGGCCAAGGATAGGAAATGAGATCAGAGACAAAAGAAATACATTTGATCAGAGACAAACTACATTTTACAAAGATGTACAGGAAATGAAGCCCCAGAGGACAAAGCTTCACAAGTGAGGTTGCTTAAAGAATTTATAGGCTATCTCTCCCAAAAGATCTCTTATTGTACAGAGAGGAGCCCAGCATACGCCAAAAACTCTGTAAGTACAAGAAGAAATATTAAGATCAAAGGTGGTAGTAGGAAAACAACCTACAAGAAGAGCACTCAGCTAGTTTGACGCCTGTGGCTCAGAAAATGTTGAGATCAACAAGCACGGGAAGTGAGATTTGATTAAAGAGGATCTTTGAATTAAGTGACGGTGCCTGGTACTATTTGATTTCTCTATATGTATATCTAGACAACTTATAATAGACATAGAAAATAAGAGATTAAGTGGTAATGGCAATGCAACTAGGTAAAGCATTCAGCCTGTCAAAGTGCTATGATTGCAAAGACAGGAAGAGAAGGCAAAAAGGCAGGAAGTGATGCAAGTTCAAATAGGAAGTGATGTCATAACACGAGTGAGATGGGAAATGATGTCATAGAAGGAAATTTGTGTCAAATAGGAAGTGATATCAGAGTAACACAATGCAGTATAAGCAGAAAATGATATTGTCTTAAGCAGAACACAAGGGGAAAGGCCAACCTTGGTGAGATAGTAGACAGACTGCTGGAAGGTACACATGATGACCTCATCCAGAAGTGCCATGGCCTCATCACATAATTCCAGGTCATTGCAGAGCTGTGGATCTGAGGACAAGCCTGGGGTAAGAGGTAGAATCAGATGCTGGCAGCCAGGAGCCCAGGTCCAGGTCTAGGAAGTGGCAGGGGCTGGGAAAGGCCCGGGCCTAACTCAGAGCTCACCGTCCTGGTCAGCTTCCTTTTCCATTTCCAGCACCTTCTCCTGCACAAAGCTCAACAGCTCTGTGGTGTTGGCCATCCACAGCATTAGTGGCCGCAGCTCTACAGACACAGCTTCAGGAGTCAGGGGCACCTCAGGGACTCCTTCTGTGTGGCTGAAGAAAAAGAAGAGGACCTGTGACCCTAAACATCTTCATAATAAACTTCCAGATCTGGGTTTAAATGTGAACCATTGCACCCCCATTTAACAGCTGGGCATGCTGAGCCTCAAGAAGGCACAGAAACAGGCACTCAGATACACAGGGAAAGAATTTGGAACTGGATTCATACCCATCCCCTACCTCACCCCAGATTTTTCTTACTTCTCTGGCTGACGGTCTCCAATTTCCTTAATCTTTTCCTATGGAACAGTAAGATCAGAATCAAGAGGAGGAAATGGAGGAAAGGGACGCTCATGAGTTAAAACTCTGGTTTTTCTTTTCCTTGCAGTTCTCAGGATTGCCCTTGCACTAAGCTATATCCCCAGCCCTTTCAATTTTTTGTTAATATTTTTGCAATAGACAGTAATTACACCAACCTTGGATTCAAGAGAGAGCTATTTATTTCTTGACTAGTCTTACCGTCCCCCTCCCTTTTTTTTTTTTTTTAAAGATAGTCTCGTTAGATTGCTAAATTAACGAAGCCAGGTTTGACTCTGTGATCTTCCTGCCTCAGCCTCCAAGAGTTCTGGGATTATAGGCGTGTGCCACCACAGCCAACAATATTTCTGAGAGACTCTCCCCACTTTTCGGAAGAACTCTAATCCTCAAGCTTCACCATGATCTGACCCTTCTCACCATTTCAACCACACAGGCTGTGTCATGAAAAGTCTATCTCCCTCCAATCCTCTTCTGCTCAAATGGTGTTTCTTTGCCTACAAGAAACTCCCTACATCTTCTGACTCCAGACCTAGCTCACTAGGGTTGGAAGCTTCCTCTCTACTTTGAATGACTTCTTGCACTTCCATGTATGTAGGCCAAGGAACCCACGTTCCAAGTATGGGCTCCTCTGCACTGCACAGCCTCTCATAATGGTCTCTCCCAACCAACTTCCCCCCGCGCCACTTCCCAGAGTGGTTCCTTCCAGGATCCTACACCTGCAAGGGCCAGTACTGCCTGCTTTTTTAGTGCAGTGGAAGAGTCCACTACTCCCAGCATCCCACAGGCCCCTCCCCGAGGCATCAAGGGAAAGGTAGTTTCTCTAGCCCGCATCCAAAGCTGGGGCAGATGGTGGGGCGGGGAGGCTGCGGCAGAGACTCGGGGAGCAGGTGGGGCTGGGCGGTGGGGGGCGCTCACCCAGACGACCTCCTTGATGAGCCGGGCCAGGCGGCCCAGCATTCGCGGCAGGTGGCCCAGCTCCAGCTCGCGGGCGGAATGCTGCACGCACAGCGCGAGCAGCGTGGCGGGCCCGAGCGGTGGCAGGGCCCCGGCGCCCGAGGCCGCGGCGCGCACGATCTCGCCCAGCAGCGCCTCCTCCTCGCACGGCCGGAAGCGCAGGACGGGCTCGCGGCCGTCCAGGTAGGCGGCCAGCGCCTCGCCGCGCTCCTGCAGGCCGCGGCCGCACAGGCGGCAGGAGAAGGCCCAGCCGAGGCCGGGAGGCGTGGCCCCGGGCCGCGCGGGCAGCCACGGGGGCCGAACCGGCCCGGAGCCCCCGGCGCGCGGGTCCTTGTACATGAACAGGAAGTGCTCGCCCAGCCCCAGCAGGTCGCCGGGGTGCAGCTCGGCCTCCCGCAGCAGGAGGCACCCGTTGTGCGTAACTGGGGCGCCCCTGGATGGGCGCACCATGGCTGGGGGCTCAGGGCCCGCGCGCACTGTGCAGTGACACGGCAGGATGTCAGGGGCGTTGAGGAAGGTGTCCACGTATGGGGCAGGGGACCCGCTGCAGGACGACGGGGCCCTGCCCCGGCCGAACACGTGCTGCTCCCGCGTCATCACGTACACCACGAAGTCCTGGAGGAGAAGTAAAGATGGCACTGAGGACACTGATGTCCAACAGATCCCTCTCCCGCAATCAACTCTCCCGACCCCACCTCCTATGAGTGGACATTTGCAAGGAGATCTTCTAGCATCCTCTAAGACTCCGCGCACCCTGCCTCCCATGAATGGACTCTTCAAGGCACTGTCTACGGTAGGTGCTCCCATGATGTGCATCCCAAAGACCCCTAGTACAAGGAAACCCTTTCATGATGTGGACCCTGTCATGTTCCTCCCTCAAAGGACAGCTGCTTCCAGGCTTTTTCTCCAGTGGACTCTCCCATCTTCTCAACACTCCTGAAGGGACTCTGCCACTCCCACAGTGGACTCTCCCATGACATGCAGCCCAAGGAACGGGGCTTCCAAGGGCATCCCATCAGCTACACCCTCCAAGAATGGATCTTTCCAAGAAACATTTCTACATTCCTCTGGCTCATCTGTCCTTTATTCCACCCCATCGTGGAGGCTCCCAAGTACATTCCCCCTTCAAATAACAGTTTCTCAACATCTCAAAGCAAGGGATGGATTTCTTCAGAGCCCCCTTTGAATAGAAGGAAGGCTCTTCCATTTATCACCACTACTGTGAATACAGAAGTCCAAGAAAACCCGTTCTACAGTGGACTTCCATTTAGTCCCATCCCAAGATGAGCTCACATCCCAGGAAACATCCTTCTATGATGGACTCACTATTTCTCCTACTCTCATGATGGAGGATTCCAAGGGCCTCCCCTCAATCAACAAGACCTCTCAGTATTACCATCCCCAAAGTGTACATCTCCACAGAGGTCTCCATTTTTTGGGGCTCTTCTAATAATTCCATTTATAAATAGATTCTTCAAGGAGACCCCTTCTTACAGAGTCCTAATTCATCCACTAAATGAAAAGATGCATGCAGAAGACCACTTCCTAAAAAGGGACTCACCTCCATCCTGTAAAAATGGAAGCACTGCCTGACCCTCTTCCTAAAAGAAATCCAATGCTCCAGTACTATTACCCAAATAAGAATAATACATAGAAGTATCAGAACCACTTGCTTCCATCAACAATGGTTAAGTCGTTCCAGTGTAAACTGTCATCTTTTACAAGTGAAGTCTTCACTCCCATCAAGAAAATACTGTATAGGCTTATCCAGAATAAGATCCCAGGTACCAATTGACTTCCCTATCTTAATAGATGCACTCTTTTTCTCTTCTCCCTCAAGAAATGGATGGTTGGAAGGGATGTTTTCCACAGCAGACTGAGTCTCCCTTGAGGAACAGTGTTTTCTCCCAACTTTAAATGAAATGAACCATTTCCTGTTTGTCCCTCCAGTGGGATTTTTTTTTTCTCCTGGGGCTGGGCTCCATCTTGCAGTCCTTCTGCCTCAGCCTCCCAAAGTGCTTGTATTATGGGCCTGAAGCATCATACCCAGCTCCTCCAGTGGAAGCTTTGTCAACCATCTAACCCCCACCTTCTCTACTTTCACCAAGTTATTTGCCCCTCAAACTTTGCTGGACCACACCTAGAGTACCTGAAGCCACTGAGACCTGAGGAACTCTGGAATTTGTAGTTTGTTGCTCTCCAAAGACATGGGCATAGAGAACTCCAGGTAGGGAAGACAACGCTAACCTGAGCATCTTGGTAGCCCTGGAGCAGCAGGAAGTAGGGGTGGTTGCTAGGGGCCTGGATGAGACACTGAGATAGCTGGTCGAGATCTCCGGGGTCACCAGGTCCAATTTGGATATCGGCTGCCCCAGGGGCCATGCTAAGCGCCTGCTGCCTGCGTTCCTGCTGACGCCGACGCCGACCCTGGAGGTTAAGCTCCGATACACTGCGCCGCAGGGACAAGTTTTCCGAGCGTTCCTTGCCCCCGGACCCAGCCGGGGCTCCTGATCCCGACCCTGGACCAGGACTGGCCAGCGCCGCCCCTCCAGACGACGCCCGAGAGCGGCTTTTCTGCGGCCGCCATGAGGGGGCGCCGGTTCCTGCGGAGAAAGATGGAGACTGTAAAACTGAACCTGTAGACTGATGGAAATGAGGCTGAGATCACCAGGCCACCGAAGGGGCTACAGAGAGGTGAGGCCACTTCCCCACCCTTAGGTTTTGCAGATGCTGTGCCTGGAACACATTTCCTGTGTGATTTCCACCCATCTTTCAGTTTTCAGCTCAGAAATCCATTCATTCTCTTAAGCATTTTGCAAACACCTACTATGTGCTGGGGGGCTGATAGAGCCACTAAGAAAGACTGTCTTCAGGAAGGTGGAAACAACTTCCACTGAATACCCTTCCCAGACAGTCCAAGTTAAGGTAAATAACTGTACAAAGCACATAGTAGGTGTACGATGAAAATAGATTAATGAGTAACTTGTTGATTCCCATTAAGTGTGAAATGTGGGAGTGGAAATCCCACTTGTCCATGCCCCACTGTATCCCCAGGGCCCTTAAAATGTATGGCCCGTAGTAGGTGCTCAGTGACTGTGTGTGGGAGGAAATGATGGTTCTAAATGCCACTTATTATTAATCTCCTATATATGCCAAGCCCTTTGTGTACACGGACGCTCTGAACCTTCACCTAGTTCTTTGCTAAGATCAACAGGCAAAGAATGGGTTGGAATCCAAGCCCTAGTTAAAAGCCCATCATTTTAATTGTTACAATGCCTTCTCTGGCTAAGGGAGATTTAGAAACAGAAAAGCAGTTTTAGGGCTCCCTCAGCAGCCCCAGGCCTCGGCTCACCAGGCCCCAGTCCTGCCAAGCTCCATCCTGCACTGGCTATTCCGCCTTTGATGCCACCTCCTCCTCCTCCTCCTCCTCCAGGAGATAGGGGAGGGGCTGGAAGGAGAGGGGAAGGGAAGTAAAAAGAATTAGGATGTGTTGTGTACATGTGCCAACTCCCCATGGTGGATGTGATCATTATGTACTGCAAACATGTACAAATAAAAGTTAAAAAAACAAAAACCTCTTCCTCTAGCCCTCTCTTCTCATACTTGGCAGGCAACCCAGCCTATGACTGCCTGCTCACAGGTCCGCCCCTGGGAGGCTCCGCCCACTCAGGACCTCCAGATCCCACCCTTCCTAGGCTCCATCTACATTGGCTACCCCCATTGGGTGGTACAGCCTCAATCTTTCAGAGTTGCCTCCAGGTGCCACCACACATCACCGGGCCCAACATCTTGTCCTGCCTTGCCCGTTACTCTGCACATCACTCAGGAACATTGCCCATGCCTGTTCCTTCAGCTCCTAATTCTTCCAATTCCATTTCCATCAACACACAGGCAGAAGAATTCCCACACCCTATAAACTCCTGCCCCTTGCAAAGATGCGCCCACTCCCAGTTCCCGCAGATGCAGTCCTGGGTGTCTACTCCTCTTAGACCTACGACATATTCCACCTCCTTCAAGGCAGCCTGTTACCTCTGCTAAGAGTCCAGGTCCTCGACCAGAGCCTCTCTAGGTCGCCTCCGAAGACCACCAACCGGGCCATGCCTCCCATAGCCCCAAGCTCCATAGCACTCAACCAACAGGTCTCTCCCCCTTGTCCCCGCCCACTTGGCTGCCCTCAGCCCTGCTCCAGCCTCACCTCTACCTGACCAGCCCCACCCCGCAGTCCCAGAGGCGCAGGATCACTGGCCCCACCCCCGGAAGCCCCACCCAACACTTCCCTCCACCAGGTGACCACGCCCAGGGCAGCCCCGGCCCGCTTACCTTTGCTGTCCGCCGCCCCGAAAGCCTCTTGCTCCAGGCGCAGCGCCTCCTCGCGGCAGCGCAGCTCGAAGCGCCGCGCCCAGCCGGGCCGAGCGCGCCACAGCTCCTGCACCAGCAGCGGGCGCTCCCAGTCGCCCAGCACTCGCAGATGCTCCGCGCGCCACTCGCTGCCGCCCGTGCCACCCGTCGCGGGCCGG
Source organism: Ctenomys sociabilis (assembly GCA_004027165.1). Classification (NCBI taxonomy): domain Eukaryota; kingdom Metazoa; phylum Chordata; class Mammalia; order Rodentia; family Ctenomyidae; genus Ctenomys; species Ctenomys sociabilis. The sequence goes on along the minus strand of PVKA01019356.1, from coordinate 14,898 downwards.
CCCAGCGCGTCGCACAGCGCGAAGGCATCCGCGCAGCTGCTCTCGCCCGGACCGCCGCCGGAGCTGCCGGCCAGCCCGTAGCGCTCCAGCGCCTCGGCCACGAGCTCGCGTGCCGTGGAGCGTGCGGTGGCTAGCACGCTCTTGTAGTTGGTCCCCGACGCCAGCCCCGCGCCGAAGATCTTGAGGACCCCCGGGGGCGCTGTGGGCCGGGAGGCCAGCGGGGGCTCGGGGGCGACGCCCGCCGCAAGTTCGGGCAGCTTCTTCTCGCTGGCCCAGCGCTGCGCTGCCCCCGGAGTCCCCGGGACCCCCGCGCCGCCGGCTCCCGAGGCTCCGGTACCCGAGCCCCGGAAAAGTTGCGAGATGCGCTTGGCGCGGCTGCCTGAGGCACCCCCCGCCGCCTTCACGGCGCCCACACGTCGCAGCTCCACGTGTGGTGGCGGCGGGGCCATCGGCTCGCTGCTGCGACTCCCCGTGTCGGAGGATGAAGATCTGCGAGTCGGGCGAGGGAGAGACCAGGAGAGAGGAGGGGGGTGGTCACGACCCAGAGAGACCGGGGGGGGGGGGGCGCAGAGAGCCCAGGTGGACCGATGAGGGTGGGAGTAGGAATCGGAGGAAAAGAAGAGTAAATGAATAAATAAATGTAAGTCCCATGAAGGAAATGTCAGGAGGGGAGAGGGAGGGGAGGAAGGAAGAGGAATCAAACCTCTGCGCCTTCTCTGCCATTCTCATGTCCCAGTTCTGCCCCCCACCCGCCGTGACACTGCTCGGGAATCCCTGCGTATCTCCACTCCACCCCCAGCTCCCTTGCCCACTCAGGACAGCAACCTTCTTGGGAACAGTGCAAGACCTGGGTCACCAACAGGGGCAAATGGGAGAGAGGCAGGCGGGCAAGGCAGGTGGCCACTCACTTGACAGAGGCAGCACTGGGCCAGCGCCGCCCCAGCTTGGCGAGCTGCTTCCTGGGGGAATTGATCCACAGGCCCACCGGGAGATGCAGCTTCCCGAAGCGGGGGCTTCCGCCCTCCTTCCGCTCACCAGATAGCATGGCCCTAAGGATAAGTAGATAAAGCCCCTATGTCTAAGGCACAGGGTGGTGGTGACGGAGGGGGTGGAGAGGGACCTAGACTCCTGAAGCAGGCGGATGGGGGCTGGGCTTAGGTTCGGAAGGCTGAAGGCCAGGTGGATAGGAATGGGCGTGGGGCTCCCGTCCCAGAATAGAGAGGCTGTGGATTGACTCAGGGGTCCCTGGTTCTTACCCTGCTTCGGGTCCAGCAGCACCCGGAGGCCCTGGCTCCGTTGGCCCGAGTTAGTCCCCGCTCTCTCTGCTCTTGTAGTCTTTGCCTCTGCCCCAGCTCCCTGCACTGGGTGGGGGACAGGAAAAGGCCAGAGGAAACCCGGCAGGAAGAGCGGGGAGGGGGCGTCCTGTGAGGAGATGAGGCCTGGGGGAGGAGACCTGGGCAAGGCTGGCCATGCCTTGCTCCTTGATTCTAGGATTCTGTCGCTGCCTGCCGGTTCCTTCCACCGGCCCCAGGGCTCCAGGCCCGCAGCCTCTCCTAGCCCAGACAGGAACCCAACTCTAGAACTCTCCAGTTATGAAACCAAAGGTTTGGATCAGACTGGAGCAGTGTGTCAGATACTTAGACAAAAAAGACAAATCTTTATTGTTTCTCCAGATCTGAGGCCTTTTCCTTTAGTTGCGCTGTACCTTCGTTGTCAGATGAAGACCTTGGTTTAAGCCAGCGTCTTAGCCCTGCGATATAGCCTTGGGGCATCAGGATACAAATAATGGAGCCACGTTAGGCAGTGGTTGTGAAGGTGGTACAGTTCTCCCAACACCCCACAAATCTGACTTTATTCTAGAAATTATGATTCCTCACCCTCCAGAGGGAGCTCCACCCCCTATGCAGGCTCTTACTGGCTCCCAGGCCTCACACTGTATTGGGCAGCCAGAAACCCCGCCCCTTCGTTTGAGCCAGCCTCCTTCAGTGGCCACTCACACTGTAGCCACGCCGGCTATCAGAAGTATAGAACTCATAGAGCTGCAGATTAGCAGCAGTAAGAGGCGTGTTCTCAGAATATCCTCGGGCTTCGGAGACGTAAGGGTCTCAGTGGAGGAATCCAAGAGTTCTGACGTTATGCTTGGTGACTGTTGCTCCTCCTCCAGATTTTGGGGCCACACTGGCAGGGGAGGGACAAAAGAGTAGTCCTCACAGGGGATGAAGGCGCCCCGCTCTAGTACCCAGCCACTCCCAGCTATCCGAGGTCACACCCAGAACGAAGCCACGCTTACGGTCTCGGAGTGGCCTCCTGCTCCCCGGAAAGCTCAGTTCTCTACCCCTAACCCAGGCTGACCTGTGACGTCGAAATGGATGATCGTGGCTGGGCCGAAACTCACAGTCTCCAACTCACAGCGGTAGTGGCCTGCATCTTCTGGCCCCACCAAGGGCTTAGTCAGGAGGGGCTCCTTCCCCTTGGACATCAAGGTCTCAGAATTGTTCCCCCAAACCTAGACCCAAGCTCAAGGGGTCACAGAGGCTTGGAAAATTCAGGGGTTGGACAATGCAGGGGTGAAAAGATCTCCCAGAGTGAGAGAAAGGAGTCTGGGGGACACTGTTTAGGGAATAGGGTCTGCCAATCAGTAGAGGCCACACCTAATAGGTCATGAGGACTGGGTTGCAGGCCAATTGGCCCAGGAGCCAGCAGATCCAGAAGTGGAGGGAACTAATGGACGTGGGCTCAAAGGTTACGGGAATTGGAGGGTCCCACCCTGTAAAAGCTGTAGTCAGTCAGTCCTTGAGAGGCCTGGTGCCAGTTGAGGTGACAGTCCAGGATCATGTCTTCCATCTGATGGACCTCCACATGGCGATCTGAAGGTGGGAGTTGTGAGGCTCCTCCTGCCTTCATTGCCCCCTCAACAGTGCTGACGGCTGGGCTTTCCTCTAGCCCCACCCCTCTCGCAACAACCCCGCCTGCCGGTCTAGTTCTCACTCCCGCAATCCAAGGCCTTCAGACAGGTGTGGATCTCCTTCTCGCACCTATTGCACCAGATCAGAGTCTGCAACATCATGCCTGAAGAGACAAGGCCATGGCATGTATTCATACACATTAAGGGGTGAGGGCAAGGGCAAAGGTTGGGGTGTGCTGTTCCTCAAACTCCTAAGAGTTTGGCCCACCAATAAGGTGCAGCAAAAGTGTAGATAGAATACCACCCAATACCCAAGAAATCCAAGCTGCAGAGAGAATGCCCGAGGCCCAGGAGGCTCTCAGATTCTAAAATGAAGA
>PVKA01019356.1:0-11516 GCA_004027165.1 Ctenomys sociabilis | reverse complement strand
CAGAGGGATTGTGCTCTGAGGTGCCTGGGGCTGGAGACCACACTCTAGGGCTGCAGGAGGGAGCTGGGGTCCTGAGCTCCTGGCCTTCCTCACCCTCATCTTGGAACCGCTCAGCAAGGACAGCAAAATTCTCTTTCTGTAGGTGCAGCATCCAAAACAGCTCCTTCACGAAGAGCTCCTCTGGGAGGAAGCAGGGAGTGCACAGTGCCCTGGTCCGGGGTGTTGGGTGGAGGATCCCTGAATCTGGGAGCTTGGACCTCTGTTCTTATCGATTTATGAGATGAAACCTCAATAAGCTTTCCAAGCTGGCCTTAAACTCTTGCATTCAAGCAAACCTTCTATCTCAGCCTCCCAAGTAGCTACAGGTTCAGGCCCCAGTGCTAGGCTGGAATTCATTTCTAGCTTTGCCCAGGGAGCAGCGCTGAAACTCAGCACTCAGCTGGATCCCAGTCCCAGGGCTGAGCAATAGGAGCTGCTGAGTTCTCCATTTTTGAACTGAGGAAGGCCCCAAATCCCCTGCTCAGGACCACATGACTAGAAAGCCTCAGAGCTGGGACCTGAATCTGGCAGCCTGGCTTGGAGTCTGGCGTTTACCCCCACCAGCCTCAGCATCCCCAGCAATGGCTGTCCTGGGTGATTCTGGGCCACCCATCCCCTCAGTGCATTTACCTCTTACATCACTGTCTGTAAGGCGCTTCAGATCCTTCAGAAAACTCCAGGATGCCTGTTGCAGCGTATCCTCATCTGTGGGAGGTATACAGAGCCCCATGTTCCAACCTAACTGTCTCTAGGCTTGCCTCCCTGTAGAAATTATAATACCCCCTGGGGTCACACAGCAAGACAACCCTGATTAAGGAAGCAATCAGCTATCACCTTGAGGGACCTGCAGTTTTATAACATAAAGGTGCAGGGTAAAGCAGAGAGGGGACAAAAACATTTGCTACAGAATCTGCAGCCCAGCCTTCTCCATTCCTGTGCTCAGGAGACCTTGGCCCCAGCCATCTCCTTTCCCAGGACCCAAGAGGCCACCCTCAGCCCTGCCCTCACCAACAGCCCCCATGTAGGCTTCCTTGCTGAACTCCAGGTTCTTGAAGTCCTTCACAGCGTGCTTCACTCTTTGCATCAGGTCTGCGTGATACTCAGTGCGCAGGTGGTGAGGCAGGTAATCTTTCTCCAAGGACTTTAGTGCTGCCACCACGGATGGGTCACATATGATACAACACCCTGTAGGCAGCAAGCAGCAGGCCAGGGCCACAAACAGGAGGGCAAGATGCAGGCCCATCACAGCCAGAGCACAGCCCTCGAACACTACAAGGGAGGGGCTTCTCATCCCAAACTGAGAGCAGGCTGATGCTAACAGGGGAGAAACCAAAGCCCATGTTAGGGGAGCTCACTGAGCCCCTATCTGCAAGGTTCCCAGGAAACAAGATCTTTAGCAAATCTGCAGGTTAAGATATCTCCTTCATCAAATGTCTCCAAAGCATGAAATATAGTCCTAATCCATGGGCCCCAAATTTATGGTTGCATCCCAAGAGACCAGAAAGGGATTACAGCAGGACCCCACTCCCTATCCATCCAGGCTCCACAAATTCCAATCCATGGCCTTCCCAACTCCCCCAAATCCATGCGATCCCAAATCCAAAACCTCAAGTGGAGCAATACCCAAGATATTCTAAGGTCCAAAAACCTGTTGTACTTGAAATTTCAAGGCTTACACCAATCAATGTGGTCAGCACCATCCTGGGTACTATCAAACTCAGAGGTCACTCAAAACAGTAACATATCCAAATTTCCTAAAGTTGGGGACTCTAGAAACTTAAACAAGTCTCCCAGCCACCCTCCAGTCTCCGGGAGACCCTGCCCACCCTCACCCACAACCAAGACCCCTAATTTGCAGCACATACCATCCTCAGAAAACAGCCCCAAGCACCCTAACCAGCCAGGCACCCTCTCCGACCTTGATTTCTGATTTATGCCCTCAAACCCTAGAATTAGATCAGGAGCCAATCTAGTTCCTGACGGCTTCTGAAAGGGGGAGCCAGGGACCCTAATATTTTCTTGCCATTAACATTAAGGATGGTGGGGGGCAGAGAGAAGTAGGCAGTGCGGAGCCGAGTTTATCAACTTGGATCTGAGTCACGGGCTTTCCACTCTACTACAAACCCCTGCCACTTTACTTTTCAAGCTTCCGAGGTGGGACCCCACCGAGCCCCAGAGATATTCCTTGGGTTTCTCTTGGCTCCGCCCAGAAGCTCAACCCTGAGTCCGATTGGGCCAAAACTCAAGGAGGTCTCGCGGGCAGCTCCATGACGTCACAGAGGCGGTCCCCAATTTATGGAACTTTCCCAGCACTGGCGGAAAGGAAGCTTGCTTTGCTTCCAGAGCCAAGTCCGGTTTATAACCTCCAGCATTCTCCCTTCCCTTGGCCCTGGGACCAGGCTTTCCGCCTGCATGAACTATGGCTGGTTGGAAACCCTGGCGTCCAGCCACGAAGATGACGCGGTTTTTAGTCTAGAACTACGACTCCCAAAAGGCCCTGGGGCTTCTTTCTCATACTAAACTAGTGCCGCCAACCCCCTAGCTTTATGGGAAATGTGGTTCAATAATAACACTCCAGCTCAGCGCATTAAAGCGGCTGCAAAAGCACTTGCCTGGCAAGCGCAGAGTCCTGAGTTCAATCCCTGGTACCGCAAAAATAAATAAATAAATAAATAAATAAATAAATAAATAAATAAATAAATAAATAAATAATAAAACCTGCAAGCAGAGGCCGGGGGTTCGATCCCCAGGCCTGCCGTGCCAGCTCCACCCCCAGGGCGTGCTGAGATGCAATCTGAGACTGGGCATGGTGGCTTGCCTGTAATCCCAGCTCTTGGGAGGCTGTAAACAGGTGGATCATTACGAGTTCCGATCTAGTAGTGAGACCCTGAACACCCTGTAGACCCTTCCCTAAAATACAAATGATGATGATGATGATGACACTGCCCACTAGCTCCTCCCCCTTCTCCCTCTCCTTGGTTGACTGCTGAGACCCTAGGGGAAAGATGGCTACTGATAGTTCCGGAGGAAGACACTGAAGACTTAGACTTTTGAGTTCTGGAAAGTGCTGTTCTCCTTTGCATGAATATGGGTACCAGATAAACAAGGACTATAACTCACGCAAGTCCAACAGTGAAAGCCTGCTAGAGCTGAGCAGGTACCACACCTCATGCCATCATGAGTGATGGAAATCTGCAGCCGGGCGTGGTGCACACCCTTGTAATCAATCCAGCACTCAAGAGGCTGAGGCAGTATCACCATGAGTTTGGGCCCAGCCTGGGATACACAGTAAATTCAATCCTAGCTTGAACTATGTAGCAACATCCTGTTTAAAAACAAAAACAAAAATCCCCTGAAACTCCTTTACTTCCACTTTTACACACACACACACACACACACACACACACACCCCTCCAAAAAATCTGCAGCAACAGGAATTGATGATGTAGACTTTTAATTTATATTCTCATTCTCCTTTCTATGATGGGAGGTGGAGAATGTTCCTGAGACGACTAATGAGTTAGGTTCTTGGATGGGAATCTTCCTTAGGAGATATAAAAAGCAACAAGGGCTCCTGAAATCTGAGTGGAGATCCCATTCTTAATTAGATGCTGTGCTCCTGCCTGTGCTTGAGCTGAGCTTGGGGGGCTGCACATTCTTGGATCCATTCGTCCCAGACCTGCCCAAAGACAGATTTAATGGTTCTGGGAGCTCAGAGGTACTCAACAGTAGAGGAGGAGCACAAGCTGCTGAGCTGCAGAGAACAGACCCCAGATTGAAAGCAGTGCAGCTGCAGAGGAGAAATTTCCTGGATCCTAAACTCAGTGCCATTTCTGTCTTTGGCAGTTTTGAGTTTAAAGAAAATAAATTGTCCCTGGATCTCTAGAAGGTGGTGCTTTAAAGCTGCAGCATTTCAACTGTATCGATCTCTCACTTGCCTATGATTTAGTCTGCCAGCTCAAAACACAATTGTAAGGCTTTTTCCTGGGGTGAGGGTTGGATAGAGTTTAGCTCTACTTGCAACTCACTAACTATTCCAAAGCCTGTAAACAGGGCACAATGCTGCCCTGTCCCCAACTTTCCAGCAGTAGGGGGGTTCCTAAACTTCCTTCCAGCAGTGGCTTTTAGATCCTTCCCTAGAGTGATGTAGAACTCTGGAGCCTGTCTGCTCTGGAGGGGCCCTGCAGAGTTCTTTGCAGGCTTTAGACTTGGGCCTCTTTAGAATAACCTCCTTTGTAGAATCACTCAGAAATGGAGTTGGTACATGATGGCTCTAGATAATCCATGAATTCCTTCAGTTCTCTCAAGACCAGGGGATAAATAACACCTTATTTAAAAATGATAAAGATGGTCAACTCTAGAAGGGAAGCAGCCACCCAGAAGTCCTAGGGATATGGGCAGGAAGACTAGATGGACACTACTAGCTTCTCTAGACATTGCCAGCCACCAGGAAAATGAGCTCCAACGAGGCATGGTGGTCTATACCTTTAACTCCAGCACTTGGGAGGCTGAGACAGGAGGATCACTGCAAGTTTGAGAAAAGCCTAGGATACAAAGTGAATTCAAGGCCAGCCTGAAGAAGAGGGAAAAGGAGCAGGAGGAAGAGAAGAAGAAGAAAAAGAAGAGGTTCCCCTGGTTCTAGGGTATCTAGTAGTTTCAGAAAGCTACGCCTTCTTTCCAAGTCTGGCCAACTAAAATCATGCTGGATATGGGGGCCCACCTGATCCAGGACCACCCCATTTGTTTATCCAGAAGTCACCAAGTCTCCAGAGAATGGCTTTAGAAGGATCTGATCTATATGTAAATTCTCCCTAAGTGCCACCACCCAGTCCACATGTTGGAGGCCTGGACTGGAGACAAGTCAGCATCAATGCCCACCCACTCTGGCAGGAAGGCAGCCTCAGGCTTAAAAATATTCAGGAACTCAGAGTCTGGCAGAGTGAAGTTGGCCAGGTACAGGGTTTCTCCCCCAGCCAGGTAAGCAGCCCAGAAGCCAAAGGTGCCAATGGTCATGATGGTGTGGTTGCACTGAATGAGCAGGGCAAAGTCCTTCCCCGGAGTGCCCTCCTGCCCGTCACCTGCAAAGATCACGTCACCCTTGGAGGTGTCTATGTTTTCCCTGCACCACTTCATGCCATTGCTGGTGACCACAAAGACGGGGGCCTCATGCCGGGCTCGGAACCAGTCCATGGCCTTCTGGAGGTAAGCCCGGTCACCTACCACACCCTTCCATTGCTGGGGCATTACATGGACATAGTCCCCACGGCGCACATGGACCCCCACAAAGGTGCGCGGCCTGGACCTCGCATAGCCCAGGCGGAGCTCTCTCAGGAAACCCTGGGCCTCCTCCCTAAGATGGTCGTGAAGGGTGAATTCACTGCGGATCCGTTCACGGAGGTGGTGGAAGAAAGTCCAAGAGCAGGGAAAGCCAGAGAGCTTCAAAAAGGGCTCCTCCAAGCGGAAATACTCCTTGGACATCCAGTCGTGCAGCCGCAGCTTCCGCCATGGCGTGTGGCTGTCCACCTCGGGAGCCAGCACGGGTAAGGTGATCCGAAACACTGGGGCTAGCGCAGCGTGCATGGCAGGCAGGATAAAGGCACGGCGGCCGTTGAGCTGGGCCAGAGCGAGCAGCGTGGCGTACTGCCCCATCTGATTCCCGAAGCGACCATCCGGGTGGATAGTCCAGGTTCCCGAGAGGGAGGCTGGGTGCTGGGGACAGGAAGAGGTGTTGGCGCCCGGAGGGCATAAGATGGCCACAGGGGATGCCCGCAATCGTCGATCCCGACACAGGGCAGCTAGGCCAAGGCCATTTTGGAAGATGTGGAGGTAGAGGAAAAAAGATATCCCTGAGAGAATACAGATGAGCAGAAAACCCAGGCAGAGCTGGCGGGTGCTGGGCGCCCACATAGCTGCAGAAAGCAGAGGCAGCTCAGGGATGCTTGCGACGGAGAAGGTGCAGAGCCGGGCGTGAGGCCGGAGGACGCTGGGAGCCCAGGTTGGAGGGCTGAGCAGCTCGGAATGCTCGGGCCGCGGAGGGATTCCAGGTTTCCAAGCTAGCAGTGTGCAGGTCCCTGGGCCTCTGGGGCGTCTCTTCTCTCCTCCTGTAACAGGGCCCGGCCACCACCCTTTTCTCAGGTGTGCACGTCTGTAAGGTGACAAGAAGTGACCGAGCAAATGGAACAGGAAAGTCCCGAGGAGGATCTTGCGCTCTAGGGACCTGGAGCAGAGATGCAGGGCCGGGATACCCGGGACTCGGCACTCGGCCTCCGGCCTCCACAAGGCTACTCACGCGAGCGCGGGCCGGTGGCGGCAGATCCCGAGTCAGCTCCTCTCGGCTGGGACGCGCGGGCAGGGAGCGCCGGTCACATCAGCCCCACGCCCCGGACGCCGTGGTCCTGGGCCTGCAGCACTGGCCTCCAGGCCGGCCCCGCGACTGCAGCGAGGGGATGAGCAAGGGCGCAGCCTCCGCCCCCGCGCGCCCGGCAGGTAGGGGGAGCCCCGCCCCTGTCCGGCCCGCGCCCAGGCCTCCAGCAGGGCTGCACCCCAGCTTGCCCGCCCGGTTCTGCTGGGCGCCCCGCCCGGCTGTGGCACCCGCAAGGCTCCACCCGAGCGGAAGCCGCATCCACGCTCTGCCGCTGCGTAGGGCCCTCTCTGGTCCCCAAGGAGGACATCAACGCCTCTACCACGCCCTGCCCGGGAGACGAGAAACTGTTTGCCAGAGTTCTTCAGGACCCGCTAGCCAGGGCCAGGGTTCCCAGGTCCCCACATGCGCTCCGTCCACATTCAAATCCCACAACTACGGTACCTGGTCCCTCCTTTTTGGCACTGGCGCCCCAGTGCTACTTTCTGGACTGAAACGAGAAAGGCGACAGTCGGAAGGAAAGAAAACTTGTACTTTGGCGCACACAAGGGCTTCCTTCTTGCCCAGCAGAACGGTTCTGCTGTTCAGGATCAGAGGGAAGACGAGAATTTCACTCGACTCCCAAAGATCGGCCCATCTTTCCTCCAGGATCCGATTCCCATGCGCTCCTCCCTCAGACTCTGATCTGTGCCCTGCACCCTCCAGGGGCTCTGGTAGTTGTCTGGCCTGTTCCTGCAGTCCTCACTCCACTCCAGAGGCAGCTCGGCTGGCATTGCTCTACCTTTTCTGTCTTCCTTCACCTGCTATTTTGGGAGCACCTGTCTGGGTCCAGAAAGCCAATCTGGCGAAAGAAACGCCAGGATTGCATCAGGAGGAGGAGGCCAAGGACGAGCTGGGTCTGAACATCTAAGCAAGGTCTGGGGAGGCTGAGGTCAGCTGGGGCCGGAGGGGGCATTCCTGGTGTGCTGCTGTGAGGGAAAACATTCCCTCACACCAGCTGCAGACTTCTTTAATGAGGCAGGTGATGTGCTCCTCAGACCTTCCATTCTGCAGAAAGTAGAAATTCAAATTGGACCAAAAAATCCACTTGTAGAAAAAAATGAGCATTTGTCACCAAGAGAAGGTGTTTCTAGAATCCCTAACCTTCCAGACAGACACAGACCTGGGGGTCGGGATCCAGCCTCCTCCCTCAGATGCCAGCGTCCCAGGGCAAGGCCTCTGTCTCTGAGGCGGAGGAATTTGGAGACCCCAGATCCTCCTCCCTCTGGCCCCAGAAGGAGCACCTCTGTCCCTTTCATTCCAGGTCCAGTGAATCAGGCTCTTTTCCTTATCCTGTAGACCCTGGTGTGCAGGCCCCCCAGGCTGACTCCCCCTCCCATTGCATCATCTCTCCAGCCTGCCCTGGCCACGGTGGAATTTTGGCTCCTGCCAAATGGGTCAAATATCACCAATCAGGAGGGCGCGTGGGCGGGGTGTCTGACTATAAACACTGGAGCACCCATATAAGTTTTGGACACCAGCGTTTGAGTGTCCTAGCAGCTGGAGTCCACAAGCAGGAAGACCGGAGACATTGGCTGTCAGAACCAGAGCAGGAACCCACTCTTGTGAATACGTGGGAGCTGGACCACATCCCACACAGCTCTGTTCCTCCAACTTCGCACCCCAGACCCCACCAAGGACCTGCACATTGATGGACTGGGCCAGGGCCGAGTCTGAGTGCCCAGGGCTGTGGGTCCCCACGCTGGCTGTCCTTCTGCTGGGAGCCTGTCAGGCACACCCCATCCCTGACTCCAGCCCCCTCCTCCAGTATGGGAGCCAGGTTCGGCAGCGTCACCTCTACACAGATGATGGCCAAGACACTGAAGCGCACCTAGAGATCAGGGCCGACGGCTCAGTGTGGGGGGCTGCCCACCGGAGCCCTGAAAGTGAGTGTGGGGGCCCAGTACCCCAGCTGGAGTGGAAGGGGGTGGGGGTGCTCGAAGTCTTACCACTTTCTCCCCCAGGTCTCCTAGAGCTAAAAGCCTTGAAGCCAGGAGTCATTCAGATTTTGGGGGTCAAGACCTCCAGGTTCCTGTGCCAGAGGCCCGATGGGATTCTGTATGGATCGGTGAGTTTCCAGACCCCACTTCTCCTGCCATGATCTTATAATGCCAGGCCAGGCCTTCATGGTCACCAGCCAGCCTTGACGTCCATGGCTGTCCACTGACAACCTCCTCGCAACACCTGTGGGCAAACAGTTGTTACTAGTATTTGAGGAAACTGAGGTCTAGGCAGAGCAAGCACAAGGGCAAAGCAGGACATGTGTGAACAGCAGAGAAGCCAAGAGGCAGGGCTGTGCCCTGATCCTGGCCACGCAGCCTCCTCTGCCTGACTCATCCTGGGACACTCTAGGAGCCATGGCCAGGAGCCACCACAACCTTAGGTGTGAACTGACCCCACTACCTATCCTGGGGAAGCCTTGAAGTTTACCTGGGCTAGAACATTCCAGACCAGGGGCCATGCAGGTGGCTTCTCTATGATAGGGATAAAGGAGGAATCGGCTCTTGGTACCTGGTTTCCTGGATGGGGCTGGGGCATGGAGCTCCAGGTCTGAAAGATGAGGCTTGGCCCAGACTGCAGGCCTGAGGAGGAGCCCAGGAGGCTCATAGCCCTGAGTCGTAGAGGAACTTTGGGGCTCAGACCCCTACTGTCTTTCCCCCACAGCTCCACTTTGACCCCAAGGCCTGCAGCTTCCGGGAGCTGCTGCTTGCTGACGGCTACAACATCTACCAGTCTGAAGCTCACGGCCTCCCGCTACGTCTCCCCAGTGATTCCCCATCCAGAGATCCAGCACCCCCAGGACCAGCCCGCTTTTTGCCTCTGCCAGGCCTGCCCCCAGCACACCCCGAACCACCAGGAATGCTGCCCCCCGAGCCCCCGGATGTGGGCTCCTCAGACCCTTTGAGTATGGTGGGGCCTCTACAGGGCCAAAGCCCCAGCTATGCTTCCTGAAGAAGCCAGGGCTGTTAATTTAGCCTCTTATTTATTGGGGTATTTATCTTATTTATTTTTCTATTTTTTCTTACTTGGGATAATAAAGACTCACAGAGAAGATCCAAGGAGTGTGTGTCAGTGTTGGAAGAAGGGCTGGGCCCCGCGCCCTGTGTCCACTTGATCCTGTGACCTGCTACCCCACCCCCACCCTGTGGCCTCCTGAGGTTCCAGCTTTTCACTGGGCACCATCTTCCTACTCCCACAGGTGTCCCCGTAGTCTGCAGGACAGACCTTTCCTGATCTTTGCTCTTTAATGAAACAAGATGTTTTCTCAGGTGAATGGATATGGTGTTTTGTTTTGCTACACTATTGGGAATGGAACCCGAAGCCTCTTGTATGCCAGCCAAATACCTATGACTAAGCTACATCCCCAGCCTTTCACATTGTTTTAAATTTTGAGAGAGGTTGCCACCAAGCTGCCCAGGCTGGCCTCCAAACTGTGATCCTCCTGGTCCTGAAGTAGCTTGGGTCACAGGAGTGTACCACCACACCTAGTGGGTCACGACTTCTAATCCACCCCACCCTGTCCTTGTGGAACCACCTGCTCAGAGGTGCCACAGTAATGGGGGACAGCCAGGCTTGGTAGCATACATCTGTAATCCTGGCACTCAGAAGACTGAGGCAGGAGGATCGCTGTGAGTTTGAGACCAGCCTGTGCTACAAAGTGAGCTCTAGGCCAGCTTGAACTAAATAGCAAGACCCTGTCTCAAAAAGTTAAAAAATGAAAAATAAAAAAATAATGGAGGACTTACAGCCCCATAGTCTTATGGGAGATGTAGTTGTCTGGGAGTCATGGAAGAAGAAAGGAGATATCTTGGCCCAGGAGCTCAAGCAAAGACTTCTGGGTCTTTATTTTTTAGGCGGAACCAGGGATTGAACTTGCCAGGGAAGCGCTTATTCTACTGAGCCATCTCCCTGGACCCAACTTCTGGGTATTGAGTGTGGGTTTGGTGCAAAAGTGGTACTCAAGTCCTTTGGGGTCATAGGCTGGAAATCCAGAAGTAGGGTCCGTGGAGAAGAAGAGGAAAGGGCCCTAACACTGTGTTCTAAAGGAGGGGGCTGGAGGTAGGAGGCAGGGTCTCAGGACCACTGTCAGAATTCTTCTCCCTGGGACCTTAGGAACTTCACATTGTGCCCAGCTCTGGAGAGCTGGTCAATTGGCCTCCCTCCCTCTCCACAGCTGAGATTTTCATGTTGTTCAGGTCATTTCTGAAAGGCCAAACTTGGACAGCCAAACCCACGCAGTACTGGATCAGACACACTGATGTAAGCGAAGCAGGTTTATTGGAAGTGCATGCAGGGACACGTCACGGACCAAGACAGCATCGGACAAGGGGGCAGGAGACTTTATAGGATCTTTCAGGGAGGGTAACAGTGGGCTAGAACAGCCAGGTAACAGCCAGATCATGGGTTTCAGAGAGTGTGATTGGGGGCTGGACCAGCCAGCTCTCAGGTGGACATCATTTATCTTCCTTGTTAATTTTTTTACGGTAGAAAGGACTGAGCTGAGACCAACATGGGTCAAGGGGAAGTGAGCTGAGACCAGAGTTGGGATTGGGGTTGGTGTAGATTACCTAGGAAACTGAGGGAAGGGATGTTTAGGGCAAGGTTCCGGGAAACTTTCTGTCCTGACCTATCAATTTCTAGGTTAGGAAGAAATGAAGACAAAGCTAGAGGTGGTGGTGTGCATCTGTAGTCATAGCATTCCGGGAGGCTGGGGCAGGAGGGTTATAAATCTGAGCCCAGGTTGGGCAACTTAGCAACTTTTTTTCTTTCGTATTTTTTTTTTTTAGGGAAAGGTCTACAGGGTGTTCAGGGTCTCACTACTAGATCAGACTCATAATGATCCACCTGTTTACAGCCTCCCAAGAGCTGGGATTACAGGCATGTGCCACCATGCCCAGTCTCCACTGCCATCTCAGTGGGCCCCAGGGGTGGGGCCAGCATGGCAGGCCCAGGAATCAAACCCCTGTGCCCTGTGCCTGCTTGCAGGTGCTTTAATCCACTGAGCTATTTGCCCAGCCTGCAATTTAGCAACTTATGAAGACCCCGTCTCAAAATAAAATGAGTGGGCAGGGATAGC
>PVKA01019355.1:31365-42238 GCA_004027165.1 Ctenomys sociabilis | reverse complement strand
ACTTTGCCTAAGCTTGTCTAAGCAGGCACTTTACACCACTGAGCTATCTCACTGGCCCCGAGTATGTCCTTTGTGAATACTTTCTCTGAGTTGGCCCTTTGTGTCCTCTTAATTGGGTCATTCACAAAACAAAGGTTTCAAACTTTATTAAAATCCAGAAATAATTCTTTTTGTTTTCTTTTTGGATTGTGTCTTTAGCACTGTGCCTCAAATCTCTCTCCAAACTTTAGATCATAAACACTTTCTCTGGTGCTTTCATTTTTACTTTTATATCTATGATTTTTTTTGAGTCCATGTACAAGGTGCTACAAACAGGCAAAAGTTCACTATGTTTGCTGTTGACCTCCTCCCCATTTGTTTGTGCTAAGTGAGACGATGACGCCAGGCTCTATGGGAGTCACAGGAAGAAGAGAACATGCAGCGAGGCAGGAGGTCTGTAAGCCACTTACAGAAAATCAATAAATGACCCTCCCAACTGTCTTAAGAATGAACTTGATGCTATAGAAACCAAACAGACCAGTGAGTCTTTCCTCCGGAATCATATTATGCAACTAAATATGGATCCTGACGAAACACCTACGGCCCCCAGCACCACAACCTAGAGATAATTTCTGTTTGAAGCAGAGTGTGAAAATGGGATCATCCTATTACACATAATGACTTACTATTTATGGGTAGGGGAGGAGTGTATCTTACAGACTTGTGGTTCTAGATGCAGAAAGCAGAGGTTCCTTCTATAGACTTCATTGTTTGAGTCAACAAATGTATGCTCAGAAGCTATTTTGTGTTAGGAGCTGGTGCATGTAGATGAGAGTAGATAAAACATATCTATTTCCTGCAGTGTAGCGTAGGAGGTGAAAGGAGGAGGACAGGTAATTATATAGAAATGTGTAGTCAGCCTGTCAAATGCTTGTGATAGGCTACCGAGGGAATGCAAGACAAGAATGCTAAGTCCACACCTGGGAAATCCAGGAATGCTTCTAAGAAGTGACACCACACTTGAGATCCAAAGGGTAAATAGCAGACAGCTAGGTAGAGTAGAGCAAGTGGGCTAGAGGCAATAGCCAGAAAGGAGAGTCTTTAAGGCAGGGACAAGTTGTCCATTCACTGGTCCAGAGGAAGCCTGGTGTGCTATTGGAGTCTCAGGCATCCAGCACTGCTGGTGTGTAGGGTGTCATGGACAACACTGGCTGGGTCATGAAGGAACCTGAAGATCATGATTTCATGAGGACACCAAGAATCCATGGGAGTGCTTCTAGCAGGAGTACAGCAGATCTAGATTTCATTTTTAAGTCTCACTCTGGCAAGATGAATGCAGATTGGTGGGAATCTAGGCTGGGACATTGGTTGAGGGACTGCTGCCAGAAATGACATAAGGAGATGGGGTAGTGGGGGTGGGGAAGTGATGCATTCACATTGGGGTACAATCTGAGGTATAAGGAGGAGAGAGATTTAAAGATCATTCTGAGTGCCAGAGATTGGTGAGGAGAGTCATGCAGAGAGACAGAAGACCTGAGAGCTTGCTGAAGGTGTGATTGAGGTTGGCTTCTTGGCTTGGCTGTTCTCTGAGAAATAGCAAGCTTATTTCTTCTTCTTTTTTTTTTTTTTTTTTTTTTTTTTTTTTTTTTTTTTTTTTTTTTTTTTTTTTTTTTTTTTTTTTTTTTTTTTTTTTTTTGTGGTTTTGAGACAGGGTCTCATTAAGACTGGCCTTAAGCTCACTTTGTAGCTCAGGCTGGTCTCGAACTCACAACAATCCTCTTGCCTCAGCCTCCTGAGTGCTGGGATTATAGGCATGCACCACCATGCCCAGCTGTATCCCCTTTTTTTGCATAGCTTTGTCACAGAAGGATATTCCATTGTTATTTAAATATTGTAGATGCTTGAATTCAGCAAAATATCACAATACAGTCCAGTAGTCCACAACAGTAGTGGGTTATATGTAGACCTGGAAATGTCAGAAGTTGTTAACTTGAGCCCTTTACAACTCAGCCCTTTAATATGGCTTTATTTTTATACCTCGTTTTTATAGTTTTCTGCTGAATGGCTAACATCGAGATAAACCAACACCTATATAACAAGATGTAACTTTTGCCTCTCATAGTCAGTAAAATCCCATAAAGATTTTACCTGAAACCCTGTACCTCACTTTAGAGATCCTTTGTCAGTGTCAGTCATGTGGATGAGTCATGGCCATTTCTTGACCAATTTGCTCTCTGTGAAGGCCTGAGAGAATATATTCTCTCCATGTGACTCTCCTTAGGCACACTATATTTCATTGATCATTTTCCTCTGTGGCCCCATAATCTTGATCAGGAAACTTAAGACACAGGATGTTACAACACAGGTTATTCTATGTCCTCAGTCTTCACTAACCTTGAAAGGATAGGGCCAAAATGTTGGTCATCTTTTCAGGGATTATTTTTCTTTTTTTTAAATTAATACATTTCAAAATGTTTTCATAATAGTTTGGTGTCATACAAGGTGCATACATGATATTATACTTACAGTCATTATTATAGCAGATGTCTCTAATCAGTGAATGATGAGATTGTAGCTATATACTTATTTTTTTATAGCTGAATTATTGATCTTCCCAAGAAGGCTTTCTCCAGTGTAGAGCTGATTTGTCAAGGCTTCTCCTTAAAAGCCTGGCCCATTCTGAGGAAAGGTAGGCATACTCTACAAACACTGGCATGTGTCCTACACCCCTCCCCAGCTCACCAGCCAGGGCCTCCCCTGGAACCTCCCTCCACTCCTGTCACACTGCACTTCTTCTTGGCTCCTGGTTGTGAACACTGTGCCTTTTGTCCTGGTCTTCCCAACCCAATCATTCTCTGTTTGTTCAGACCCCTCTGAAAACCACACTTCGTGTCCAACCCCTCTCAGCAGGACTCTCTCTCTCTCTCTCTCTCTCTCTCTCTCTCTCTCTCTCTCTCTCTCTCTCTCTCCTCTCTAGTGCATTCTCCAGGCTAATGTTTACCTATAAACCCAGCATTACCCAGGATTCTGTACTGGGGCAGAATCAATATAAAGTGTATGTAAAAATTTACAAAGCACTTTATGAGGTCAACTTACTGCCCCCGAAGCAGAACTGCACTGACCATCTCAGGGATCAGAGGCTGGCGAACCCCAAATAGCTTTCTAGAGAGCCAGAGAATCCAGCAGTGGTCAAAGGCTAAAGGACTAGAAACTCCCTGTAGTCACTAATGTCGATCTGTTGGAAGGCTGAAAACTGTGCTGGAGATCTGAAGGGTCTGTGGTGTCAGGTTGAGACACCACAGAGAATGGCCTGCAAAGGCAATGTGAAGACAGAGCTCCTGCAAATTGGAACATGCCCTTTTCCTCTCCCTTTAGATTACATCCAGATCCTATTCAGGCTACAAGCCTACTGGTCAGTGGTATCTACATCTGGGGGAGGGGAGTCTTTCCCCACTCAGTTTGCTGGAACCCCCACCAATCACCCACAGATACACCCAGAACTTTCTTAATTGCTAGGCACCTCTTACTCAAGTCCAACGGACATGTCATAATTAACTATCACAAATCCCAGCATGACACTTTCTTAAAGTCGCCAGTCACTTTCTTCCTCTCTCTTAAGTAAATTCCAGCCCCGATCATGGCCTCAAGGCTCTGTCTCATCAGATCCTTCACATTTTGCCCCACTGCTTGCTGGCCAGGCTGTGGCTCCTGGAATCCCAAGTCCTTCCCTCTCACAAGCCCAGCTGCAGAGTGCTCCCACCTCTGTCCTCAGCAAGCTCCGTGAACCTGCTCCATCTCCTAGCTCAGCTCACAGGCCACTTACGCTGGGAGCCTTCTTCTAAGCCCCTAAATCAAAACATGGCCCTGTTGTTTTCCTGTGTGACAATCTGTTCTTATTAATTATAATCTGTAATTATTTCTTTATGGATTATGTGCTTATGGTTTATACCTTATGAGACTGTTTCTCTTGCAAGGGCAGAAAAGTACAATTGCTTTCTTCCCCATGACAAACATAACCACAGGAAGAGGTCATGAACAGGCTAACTACAACAAAAAATGAGCAAGAGAAAAGCCTCAGCTAGCTTATCAATCAAAGCTTCATGTAGCACAAGTGTCTTCAGAAATGAAGATACAAAGACATAGAAGCTTTCTATTCTGAGGTTTAGGTTCAATAAGGCCGAGCAGCTGCATAGAAACGGGGTTGTCTGGTGAGGTGCACTGAATAGAGACCCCACAAAATCTGCTGTCAGATTTTTCTTGGTGTCTGTGTGTCACTCACTTCTCCTGGATATGAGCCAGCAGCCTTCCTGGCACACGTGCTGTGACCTAGCATTGCACAAGGAAGGCCAAAGAGCTGCTCATGGCCGGCTCTTATACAGAATGGTGGGAACACTGACAGTCACCGTTCTAGGCTTAATAGATGGATTTGGAAAAACAAGGCTCTAGGCTCCCTGACCCACTGAGAAACAAGAAGTCTCATTTCTATGCCCAGACTTGAATAAGAAAAAAAGTAAAGTGGATAAAAGTGAAGGCGGTCAGAAGGAGGTCTTGCTTCTGAGGCTACTCTAATGTCCTTCAGTTCTAAGCCCTCAGTACACTGAAAAGTTTGAGGCGATCGTCTTTTGATCCCCAATATTCTTAAGATTATATAAACTCCACCAAGAAGAGGCCTTTGCCCCAGGCAGAAAACTCAGAGCCCTGCACAAGTGCTTCTCAAGCAGATGCCTCTGGGAAGGTCGGCTGAAGCCCTCCTCTGGCACGACACCCTGGTGAGGGCTGCCAGGTAAAACCTGCTTTGTTGCACTGGGCCTATGCTGCTACCTCCTCCCACAGGTCAGCTTTCTGACCTTGCCACTGTTCTTCTATGTATCCCCTGTGTAGCAAAGCATTTTCTTTCCACTCTCATCTGCAGCATAAAGAAACCCCTTGAAAGCAAAGCCTTCCTGAAAGTATAGATAAAAATGTGAACAGCTCTGCCACCAGGTTCCCCAACGCAACCAACGCTTCACTCTCAATTCAGAGTGGCCAAGGTAATAAAGAGGGACACAGGGGGTGCGGGTTTACCAGAGGCAAGGTTGCTGGAGACATCTAGAAGAATGAAGGTACTGTGGGCAAGAGGGTTGGAGATCCACGGGATGGCATAAGAGACAGATCTGAGAGCTGTCTGAGGGATAAAAGTAACATTTGGTGATGAGGCAAGAATCAGAAAGAGATGAAATGTCAAGCAGGCATCTGACCTACCAGAGTGGGTAGACGGTGGAGCCATACTCCGAGATGAGCTCCGGAGTGCAAGTCCACAAGGGCCAGGATGGGGTGAAGCAACACGCAGGAATGTGCTTAAGACAGCAATGCCTGGGAGGGATGCCAGAGCAAAGAAGGCAGTCTTCCTAGGAGGAATCATCTAATGGGAATACTCTGTCCCCCTCCGGGGAGGACGGCTGAGCACCCTAAAGTCAGATTTGGCTGTAAAAGATCTACTCAGCCCCAGGGGCAGTGCATACATTTGGCTCCAACTCTGTGTGACCCAAAGCCACGCTGCCTTTTATAACCCCAGTAAGTTCTTTTGACTGAGCAGTGACAGGTGGCAGGCGCTTCTAGGTGTGAAACACAACGAAGGAAAGGCCTGTGTCCATAGAATAGAACTAAGGTAAGTGTCTCTGCGAGGATCAAACCCACAACCTTGGATCTTCTCTCACGACGGTGCTCAAGGCACACAAACAACGGGCCAGCAAAGAGCCATAAAGCATTTCTTTCCCTTCCTGCTGTGTCACTTGCTCAGTTAGTGAAAGAGCTCAGTCTTTCAGAATGAGCCACTAGACAGAAGAAAGGAGGGGGCTGTGTCAGTAAACGGAAACCCGCTTCCGGAATTGGCGCAGGCCTAGAGCGGTGGGCCACAGGCACTAGAAATCTAGGGTGGACACTGACAAAGGGTCTACAAAGTGAGGTACAGGGTTACAGGATAAACCCTGAGGGGACTTGACTGACCTTATCAGATACAAAAGTTACATTTCTTGTTATATAGGTCTTGCTTTATCTCTGTCTTAGCCATCCAACAGAAAAGTATAAAAACTAGGTATATAAAATAAAATCATAATAATACACTGAGTTGTAAATGGCTCTAGTCAACAACTTCTTCAAATAACCCACTACTTTTGTGGACTGCTGGAATGTGTTGGAGTGTTTCTCTGAATTCAAGCACTTATAATAATTGAATGACAATAGGATACCTATCTCTGACAGGATTAAACAAAAAAAGGGGATACAAAAGAAGGACCATTCTGTATTTGAATATACATAATAGGATAAATATGCAGCTACTTTTGTGTAATTCTATGAGAAGAAAGATTTGCACTAATAATGTTTGGTCAGGATATCCTGTCTACTTCTTGTACTATGGATAACCGCTAGGAAGACAACAATGTAAAAAGTATTATTATTCAAACTGTACTATAATTCAGCTTTAAAAAGAAAAAGATAGGTATACAGCTACATTCTCTTAATTCAATGAATAAAGGCATCTGCTATAATAGTGTTTGTAAAAACGACATCATGCCTGCACCTTGTTCAACAAATAACCACTAAGAAAACAATATGCAATGTATTAATCATTGAATCTGTTCTAATAATTTGATTTGAAACTGTCTCATTGCTATTTGTTCTTCAATAAAATTGTGCAAATTTTAAAAAAAGAATTATACAATAAGGAAAAAAAATAGGGTGGAGACACTCAGAGCCAGCTCAGGGCCAGCCCTCTGGACTCGGGGTGCTCTGACGGCCTCGCCATGCGCTCACGCTGCCACCTGCTGGCCACGGCTTATCCTGACTCCTGCCCACCTGGACAGCCTGTTAGCTCTTTTGCACTTTTTAAGACGTCGTTTCCAAGAGCAGCTTTTATTTTTAGCCGCACGCTTCTCAGCTCATACCAAAGAAAGGCAGGTAGAAAGCCACGCATGCGCGGACAGCGGCTGAGGACGCAGGGCAGCCGGAAGGAGCGTGTGTGAGCGCTGCACCCCAGGCTCCCGTTGTCCGGTTCCCTCCTCCCAGTCAATGCTCCATTGGAATCTCTCTATCTTAGCCTCCCAGCGTGCTGGGATTACATACAGGTGGGCGCCAGGATGTTTTGACCACAACTCTAAAGATAAAAGCTTCCCCCACCCCTTTGAAATACAAAGAGGCGCATTCCCTGCTGTATGTATGTATGTATGTATGTATGTATGTATGTATGTATGGTTTTTTTTTTTCTTGTAAGCACAGCTTGTGTCTCCAAAGCCAGCCAGGTTTCCAACTTGAGAACATAGTGCCATTGTTTTAGGCGACTACAGGCAGCAGTCTTTCTTTTAAAAATAATTTTAGTCTTCCCCTTTCATTCACTCACAGCGTGAAAATAAATCACTGTGCTCGAGCACTTTATAAATTAAATGCTTAGATGGCACCTGCTGATCAAAAGCCGCTCTTTAAGTACCTGTTTCCATCAGCTATTGCTTAAAAAAGAAACTTTTCTTTTTCATTCTTCTCTTATTCACCCCCACATGGCATTACATAGTCACAATCGGATCGAGCAGGTTCTCTGCTGTCCCAAGGGGGCCAGGGACATTCCTCTGTAGACTGGAGAGATGGGATGGAGAAGACTGAAAGTGAAAGTCGAGGCTCCATCTTTCCTGTGACCTATGACTCATCTATGCAAAGTTCAGCAAACCAACAATAAATATGTTAGAATCGCCTTTATTCCACTTCCCAAAGAAAGATGCAGAAAGCTTCCCTGAAGGTTTTGTACTTGCTCAGGTTTTTTACACTTCTTAGTGAAAGGGGACCTGGGGTTTCTCGGTCTCTGCCCAGCTTTCTGCTTTTCTAGGTCATTCACTGACTCTCCTTACCATCTTCTGATCCCACCTGCAGAACACTTACTGGGTGCCTGTCCACAGGTGTCCTCCCTACATCCGTGGTCTCAGGCACTCCTGCACGGCAGAGTTCCAGGTCTGTCTTCAGGGCTGTACACAGCCTTTCACCTGAACAGCTGGAAAACTGCAACTATCAGTCACCTCACAGTCAGTAGTTTTCTTTTCATCCTTCACATTCAAAAGTATAAAACTGCAGCTGGGGAAATGGTCTAAGCACCTGCCTGGCAAGCACAAGGACTGAGGTTCAATCCCAGGAACCACATGTCATACTCTCCCCGGAATCCTGGGCTCACTGTACTGGCCCAAAACTTGGCGTGGTGTTCCATGCCTGTAATCCCAGCTCTGAGGAGACTGAGACAGGAGGACCACTATGTAACTGTGTAGCGAGACCCTGTATGACCCACAAAGTTGCAACACATAAAAGGAAAACTTGGTAAGCTGAAATTCTCCCAAATTAAAAACTTTTTTTCAAAAAATTTAACATATTTGGTGTAGAGTCTCACTACACAGCTCGGACACGTGGTGATCCTCCTGTTTTCAGCCTCCCAGCATTGGCACTACAGGCATGTGCCACCACACCCAGTCTCGGTGCTGGCTCAAGGAGCCTGGGTGTGACATGTGGTCCCAGGAATTGAACCTCAGTCCCCGCACTTGCCTAAGCAAGCACTTTAGTAAAACCTTTCATTCAAAGAGCCTGTTAAAAGAAATGATGAACTGTCAACTTCAGGAAAATATTAACAAATTTCATATCAGACGAAAGCAACCCAACTTACAAATGGTCAAAAGACATTTACAGATACTGCACAGAAGACACACAGACAGCAAACAAGCACATGAATAGGGGACCAGCATTATCACCATTAGAAAATGTAAACTGAAACAATAGGAAGATATAATTACACCTATCAGAGTGACTATAAACCATCAATAACACCAGCTTCAGGAAAGAAGTATATAGAGAAAGTGAACCATGAGTGAGAGTCTTAAAGGTGGAACAACTTGGAAAATAGAATTGCATTTCCTTTTAAAACCAAAAATAAACATCATATTTTCCAAAAATTACAACTTGGAGGAAATATTCCAGAGAAGTGAAAATTTATTTGCACACAAAAATATATACACAGATGTGATAGTAGCTTTATTTGTAGCCCATCAGTACATGAATAGACTATAGAAAATACATTCCAATGGAATATAGCTGAGCCATAAAAAGGAATGAACTATGGATATACACAAGTGGGGTGGGCCTCAAGGAAATTATGTTGAATGAAAAATGTGCCCACATCAAAAGTGTATATGTTGCATGGCATGGTACTGCAAGAAAAACAAAAAAAAATAGATCCAAGGATCAATGGAACAGATTAGAAGATGCAAATACAATTATAAACATACTTTGCCATTTTGTCTTTGATAACAGGGCCAAACATATTCACTGGAAGGAAGACTGCCTCCTTAACGAATGTCGCTGGTGAAACTCGTTCTCACATGCCAAAGACTAGCCCTAGACCCATCTATCACTGTGCATTAACGTCAAAATGGTTTAAAGACATAGTTTCCCATCTCACAAGATGGTAGGTGAAAAACAGCGGAGAAGCCAGGCACTAAAGAGGAGAAACCCGGAGCCAAAAAGGCTGCTGCCGGTGGCACTGGGGAAAAGGACAAGGTGAAGGCAAAGAAGTGCAAGAAGGGGCAGCCCCACTGCAGACAAAACCCTGTCCTACTAGAGGAACTGTGTCTCAGCTACTCTTTTCTCATTGCTGAGACAAACACCTGACACTCAAATTTAGAGAAGGAAAGGTTTATTTGGCTCACAGTTTTTTGGAGGTCTCAGTCCATACTCAGCTGGTTCCAAGGCAGAGTGGCACACAGCAGAGAGCAACACAGTGGCAGCAAAGAGCAGAGAGCAAAAGGGAATGGGAGCAGCTCAGGCAGCTAGCACGCTTCTCTTCCCTCCTTCTATTGTAATGAAAATTACCTGCCCCAGGGCAGATGCACCATTGACACCCACAATAATCAATCATAAACTCCAGAAGCCATCCAATGAGGCTTTGGTGGGACAACTAGACATAAGCCATAACAAATCGGTAGATAGTCCCAGTCTGCTATGTATTCCAGAAAGGCTTTGTACAAGAGAAAGTGCACCCTGAGCCCCTGCCCCCAAGACTTCTGAGCCAGCCAGACTTTCTGAGACTCTCTAGGCAATCCACCCAGCCTGTCCCGCCTTGCAGCTCCTCAGAGCACCTGCCCCCAAGGCCACTGAACAAGTGAGAAGTTTTGTGACTCTTCAGGCACCTAATCCACCAGCGCCCAGCCTGGTGAGTGTGTGTGAGAACTACTGGCTTCTTGGCATGCCTCCTGCGGCCAGTGCCACCCGGAGCCCCCACCCCCAAGCTTCTGAGCCAGCGAGAATTTCTGAGACTCTGTAGGCAATCCACCCCAGTCTGTCCCACCCTACAACTCCCCATGGCACATGCCTCAAAGCCCACTGAGCGAGCGAGAAGTTTCATGAATCTTCCGGCACCCAATCCACCCACGTCCAGCCTGGTAAGTGTGAGGGAGAGTTTCTGCACTCCCTAGTTCTCCCTGGATGAGTGACCCAACAGAGGGAAACCACAGGCTCACAGCTGTACCACGAGAGCTACAGCAAAAAGGAACTGAACACAACAGCTAGATCCAGGCCAGGCATAACTGGATAATCTCAAACTTAATAGACTGGCACCCAAATTTCATTACACTCTAAGGTTGTAACTGCACCAAAGCTCTACACCAGAGGACAGAGGTCAGTGCTATACAAACTGACAAAGACAAGGAACAAAATGCAATCTCAGGCCTCAAGCCCACCAATAAGTGCAGAGGACACTAGCTCAGCTGAAATGAATGAATTAACAGAGGCAGAAGAAAAGAAACAACAGCAGAAGGGTATAGAGGAACTCAGACCAGAATTAATACCTGAAAAAAAAAAAAAAGAAAATTTTGAATACATAACATCTGAGGTA
>PVKA01019355.1:0-31265 GCA_004027165.1 Ctenomys sociabilis | reverse complement strand
AAATAATATCTGAGATAAAAAAAGAATTTTTGAAATCATAGCATCTGAAGTAGAGAATCAATTCCAGAAATATATAGAGCAGACACAATTTGGAAAAAAAATCTCATCAGTAAAAGAATTGATACTACCTGTAAAGAAGACATTGATTAAAAAAAAAATAGAGGAGATCAGAAATATGGCATATTCCAAGACTGCGCAATGCAGGAAAGGAATAGATCAGAGGAAGAAGAATCACAATCACAAGTCTGCAAAGCCGTTTGAGTGAAAGCGAAGACAGAGTTTCAGATTTTGAAAATGCTGGTGCAGAGAGTGAAAAGGTGAGAAAGGATCTCTTAAAAACAACGAGGATACAGGAAAAAATAGTTCATGACCTGCAAGATGATGCAAAGATGAACCATGTGACATTAATGACAAGGAAGCAGTCAATACAAATGACATCAAAAGAATATGGGCAGAAGCAATAGCAGAAAACTTCCCAAATATGAGGAAACAATCTAACATTCATGGAACTGAAGCAAACAGAAGGCCAAATAACTTCAACCCAACTAAAAACACACTGAGACATGTAATAGGAAGCCAGAAATTCAGCACAAGAATAATATACTGAAAGCTGCAAAAGAAAAGAAACCTATCACATTCAAAGGAAAACCCATCAGAATTGCAGCAGAATTCTTTTCACAAACATTGAAGGCAAGAAGAGCATGGAGCTGAGTACTTCAAATCCTGTACGAAAACAAATTCCAGCCCAGACTATTATACCCTGCAAAACTCTCTTTCAAGTTTGATGGAGAAGTGAAATACTTCCATGACAAAGAACAACTAAAGAATTTCATGATGACAAAGCCATCCCTACACAGGCTGCTGAAAGATGTTCTAGAGAGAGGCCACAATGACCAAGGTCATGCTTATGTATATGCAAGAAAACAGAAATTATCCCATGCATATTGTTTGACCACAGTGCAATGAAACTGGAAATAAACGACAGAAGCAACCAGAAAACCTCCTTAAATACATAGAAATTAAACAACCAACTCTGCAATCAACAGGTCACAGAAGAAATTAAACAATATCTACAATTCAATGAAAATTCAATCACAACTTATCAAAATTTATAGGATGCGATGAAAGCAGTTCTCAGAGGGAAATTCAGCTGTGAACTCACACATTAGGAAAACAGAATGGGAATAAATAAACACCCTAATGGTGCACCTCCACCATCTAGAAAAGGAAGATCAAACCAAACCGAGAGCCCAAAGATGGGAAGAAATCATAAAGATTAAAGGAGAAATTAATTCAATTCAGATAAAGAAAACAGTTCAAATAATTAATGAATCAAATAGCTGGTTCTTTGAAAAACTAAACAAAATTGATAAGCCCCCTAGCTAACCTCATGAAAAAGAGGAAAGAAAAAATTCAAATATAAGCAATAAGGAATGAATGAAAGGGGTGAAATCACCACAGACCCAGTGGAAATTCAGAAGATTATCAGTAGATATTTCGAGAATATTTATGCTCACAGAATATAAGACACAGAAGAAATGGACAGATTCCTCGAAAAGTACAAATTACCAAAACTGAATCAAGAAGATATAACAAAATTTCTGCACGTCAAAGGAAATCACCAACGGAGTGAAAAGACAACCCATAAATTGGAAAAAAAAATTGTAACCAACAATCACTTAGACTAAGGACTTCTATATAAACTATATAAAGAACTAAAAAAATTGTCCCCCGAAATTTAAAGACACAGCCGGGCATGGTGGTGCAGGCCTGTAATCCCAGCACTCAGGAGGCTGAGGCAGGAGGATTGTTGTGAGTTCGAGACCAGCCTGAGCTACAAAGCGAGCTCGAGGCCAGCCTGGACTGCATAGTGAGACCCTGTCTCAAAAAAAAAAAAAAAAAAAAAAAAAAAAAAGAAAAGAAAAGAAATTTAAAGACACAATCCAAAATTGGGCATGTGTGATGAATATATACTTCTCAGAAGAAGAAATACAAGTGGCAAATAAATATATGAAAAAATGTTCCACAGAACTTGCCATTCAAGAAATGTATATTAAAACAGCATAGAGATACCATCTAACCCCAGAAAGAATGGCTATCATAAAGAAATTAACTAATAACAAATGCCGGTGAGGCTATGTGGAAAAAGGAACCCTTCTCCACTGCTAATGGAAATGTAGACTGGTACAACCACTATGGAAATCAATGTGGAGACTCCTCAAAAACTAGGACTGGAAATCCCATTCAATCCAGCTATTCTTCTTCAGAGTATTTTCCCAAAAGAACTGCAAACATACCATAGTGATATATGTGCACCCCCGATGTTCATAGCAGTACAATTTGTTATAGCTAAATTTTGGAAACATCCAAAATGCCCATCACTTAAGGAATGGATGAAAAATATGTGATATTTTTATACAATGGAATACTACTACTCAGCCATAAAGACAAACTCAAAGACTTAGTAGGTAAGGGGATGCAACTAGAGGCTGTACCTATAAGTGAAACTAATCAGACACACATGTGTAAATATTGTATTGTCTCCTACTGTAAGAACCTGAAAGAATAAATTAAACCTGAAAGGTATGATAGATACAGTAAAATAGAAAAACTGTAAACAACAAAATGAGAGAATGGGGGAAAGATTGGAAAAAAGGAAGGAGAGAAAACCATGAAAGTATATATACAGGATGGCTGAGATGATTGTCCTCATGGTTTCCATCAGTTTTTTCTTTAATAGCAGTTAATGTTTAGGATTTCCACCTTGACTAACTCTGTATGCTGATATCTGCCATCTGAGCAACTACATGAAGGACAGCAATGTGTAATACAAAACCCATAGTTGAAGCCTGGGGAGATGGATCAGCAGAATAACTGCCTCCCTGGCTAGCGTGAAGCCTGAGTTCTATCCCCAGTTCTGAAAAAAAATGGTTGAATACCTCTCATCTTAGTCTTCTAAAAGTGGACCATTTCCACTGTCTTATCAATTATTATAATTTCTTTTTGTGGACTTATAAATGAGTTTTATTTTTTTATCATTGCATAGTATTTTTTTTCAAAGCTGATTAATAGGACATTTTCAATAGTTTATACATTTTACATTGTTATCTTCTTAGTGGTTATCCATAGTACAAGAAGCAGATAGGATATCCTGTCCAAACACTATTACTACAAATCTCTCTTCTCAGAATCAAGCAAAAGTAGCTATCCTAACTATTCTGCATATACAAATACAAAATGTTTTTTTCTTTGTATCCCCTCTTTTTTTTTCGTTTAGTCTTGTCAGAGATAGGAATTCTATTGGCATTTGAATACTATAGGTGCTTGAATTCAACAAAACTGGACTTCGACGCAGTCCAGCAGTCCACAATAGTAGTGGGTTATCGACAAAATATGTTGACTAGAGCCATTTACAGCTCAGCTTATTATTATGGCTTTATTTTATATACCTCCTTTTTATACTTTTCTGCTGGATGATTAAGACCAAGATAAAGCAAGACCTATATAACAAAAAATGTAACTTTTGTATCAGATGAGGTCAGTCAAGTCCCCTCAGGGTTTATCCTGTAACCCTGTACCACACTCTGTAGATCCCTTGCCAGTGTCAGCCATGTGGATGAGCCACGGCCACAGCTTGATCAATTTGCTCTCTCTGAAAGCCTGAGGGAATGTTTTCTCTCCATGTGACTCCCTTTAGGCACACCATACTCATTGATCTCATTGCTCTGTGGCTCCATAATCTCCTTAATCAGAAAATTTGGGACACAACTGAGTTACATGATGTTACATTACAAATTCTCCTATGTCCTGAGTTTTCACTGACCTTGAAACGCTAGGGCCAAAATTGTTGGCTGACCTTGCAGCCCTTACTCTTCTTCAATTTTTGTTCTGAAAACTTAGGTTGTTATCCCTCCAGAAGAAAAGCTGATTATTACCCTGCAACATATGCACTTCTTTTTACCCTAACCATCTGTTAAATATCAAACATCTTAGGTATGACATGGAACAGGTATTTTCCATCAGTATTGATGTATTGAACTTTAAGACCTTACAGAATATGAGGGAAAAAATTGTAAAAACTAGGAATAGACACATATTTTTACACAGAAATTTATAAATCTAAACATATACAGCATTGTAGCAGCACAGTCCTGTAACATTTTTTTTCCTTGTGTCATTTTTTTTCATTTCTTACCCATTAAAAAAAAAAAACTTTTACTTGTGAGACAGTATGGCAATCATTGGTATGTCATGACAAGAAGCATGTGTTTAGCAGACCAGAAGGACAGTCATTCCAAGCATGATCCTTCTATTACACATTGCTATCTTCAGCGCAGTTGCTTGGTTCACAGATATCAGAAAACACAGATGGTCAGGTTGATTATTCTACCAATTAACTGCTACTTTCAAAAACCTGCTGATTGCCTTGCCAATCTTGTACATAAAAATGGATGGCTTTGTCACTGTCCTGTTTCCCAGCTTTTCTCCTTACCCTCTCCTCATTGCCCAATCCTCAAGTTCTGGTTTTCCCTTTAATTGTGTTATACCTTTCTACTTGTATTTCTTCTTTTGATTTGTTAAACTAGGAAGATTATACAATATTTACACATGTGGGTGTGGTTTATTTCACTCTCTCTGAGAAATGTTTTCATCGCATCCTATAAATTTTGATAAGTTGTGGTTAAACTTTCTTTCAATTGTAGATATTGTTTAATTTCTTCTGTGACCCATTGATTGCAGAGTAGGTTGTTGTATAATTTCCACGTATTTAAGGGGGGTTTCTGGTTGCTTTTGTCGTTTATTTCCAGTTTCATTGCGCTGTGGTCAGATAATATGCATGGGATATTTTCTGTTTTCTTGTATATACTTAAGCATGACCTATGTACTAGTGTGTGGTCTATTTTAGAAAATGACCCACGTGCAGCTGAAAAAAATGTGTATTCAGCTGTGTTTTGGTGGAACAGTGTGTATATGTACAACAGGACCATTTGTTCCAAGCTCTGGTTCAGTTCTTCTACTTCTTTGCTAATTTTTTTGTGTTGTTGACCTATTTTTTTGAGATAAGTGGGGTTAAGTTCTCCAATTAAGATTATCATCTTAGATATTAGATTTTTCATGTCAATTAATTAGTTGGGTGCTCCTCTGTTTGCTGCATAGATATTTATGTTTCTTACCTCTTTCTCTTGAATTTTTCCCCTAACCAGTATTTAGCAGTTTTTTTTTATTTCATTTGATCAATCTTTGTTTGAAGTTGAGACTGTCTGAAAACAAGATTGCTACTCCTGCTTTTTTCTGCGGTTCTGAGGCATGTAGTATTGTTTTCCATCCTTTGACTTTCAGCCTATGAATGTCCTTTTGAGTTAAGTGTGTTTCCTGTATACAGCATATTATTGGATTTTGTTTCCTAATCCACTGTGCCAGTCTATTTCTCTTAATTGGTGAATTGAGTCCATTTACATAGATGGTTATAACTGAGATGTGTTGACTTACAGTTGACATGTTATTTACCTGCTGCTGTTTACTCCTTTTTGTCCTGTGTTTAATTGTTTGCCCTGTTTAGTGGGTTCCTTCTGTTCTTGTTCATGAAGTTCTCATCATTTTGGTCCCTCTCTAGAACATCTTTCAGTAGTCTGTAAGGTTGGCCTGTCATCATGAAATTCTTTAGTTGTTCTTTGTCATGGAAGTATTTCACTTCTCCATCAAACTTGAAAGAGTTTTGAAGCATATAGTAGTCTGGGCTGGAGTTTGTCTTCATAGAGGATTTGAAGTACTGTGTTCCATGCTCTTCTTGCCTTCATGGAAGTGAAGTCGGCCTTAATTCTTATGGGTTTTCCTTTGAATGTGATCTGCTTCTTTTCTCTAGTGGCTTTCAGTATAATTCTTCTGCTGGATTTCTAGGATCTTGACTATTAATGTCTCAGTGTGTTTTTAATTGGATTGATGTTATTTGGAGTTCTGTATGCTTTGGTTAACTGAATGTCAAATTGTTTCCTCATATTTGGGAAGTTTTCTGCTATTACTTCTGCCCAATATCATTGGTATTGACTCCTTCATTCTCACTGAGGCCTGTTGGTCTTACATTGTTCATCTTTGCCTCATCTTCTTGCAGGTGATGGATTATTTTTTCCTGCATCATAGTTGTTTTTAAGATATCCTTTCTCACCTTTTCGCTAGCTGCACCAGAGTCTTCAAGATCTGAAACTCTGTCTTTGCTTTCACTCAAACAGTTTTGTAGACTTGTGATCGAAATTTTAAGTTCCTCTATATCTCTTTGACTCTTCTTCATGTGATCTATTTCTTTTCTGTATTACGCATTCAAGGAATCAGTCATTTTTCTAATCTCCTCTATTTTTTTATCAATGTCTTCTTTAGAGGCAGTTATTAATTCTTTTACTGCAGTTTTTTCAGTTTGGGTTTCCTCCATAGGTTCCTATATTTGATTCTTTACTTCAGTTGCTATGAATTCAGAGATTTCTTTTTTTATTTTAGGAATTAATTCTGCTCCGAGTTCC
Source organism: Ctenomys sociabilis (assembly GCA_004027165.1). NCBI lineage: Eukaryota > Metazoa > Chordata > Mammalia > Rodentia > Ctenomyidae > Ctenomys > Ctenomys sociabilis. The sequence continues at coordinate 24,753 of PVKA01019355.1, read as the reverse complement.
TCTGTACCTTTCTGATATTGTTTCTTTACTTCTGACACTGTTAATTCATTCATTTCAGCTGAGCTTTTGTCCCCTGCACTTATTACTGGTGGGTTTGAGGCCTGAGATTGCATTTTGGTCCTTGTCTTTGTCATTTTGTATAGCACTGACCTCTGACCTTGGTGTAGAGCACTGGTGCAGTTACAACCTTAGCATCTACTGAAATTTGGGTGCAGATCTATTAAGTTTGAGTTTATCCATTTGTGCCTGGCCTGGGTCTAGCTGTTGTGTTAAGCTCCTTTTAGCTGCAGTCCTTTCAAGTGAACCTGTTGTGCCCCTCTGGCACAATAGTGAACCTGTGGTACCCCTCTGTTGTGCCCCTGGCCCAGGGAGCACAGGGGAGCACAGAAGCTCTCCCATACACTAGCTGGGTCTGGGCTTGGGCTGGGTCTTGAAGATCCTGAGAACATGGCAGAAGTTCTCACTCACTTGGTGGGATTGGGAGATGGGCTCTGGATGGTTGTAGGAGTCCAGATGGCACAGCAAAGAGTCTCACTCACACAGGCCTTAGTTTTGGTCTGGAGTGGTCCCACAGGTGCAGTAAGCTCCCCCACACACTGGCCAACCCAGGCTGGGCTGGATCTTGGTGTCCCAAGAGAGTCGCAATAGTACTCAATCACTCAGCAGGCTTGGAGGTGGGGGCTCCAGAGGGTTTTAGGGGTCCAGATGGAGCGGTAGATGGTCTCACTCACACAGATGCCTGAGTTTGGGTCTGGAGGGGTCCCGCGGGCGCAGGGAAGCCGGAGGGTCTCCCACACACTTTCTAGGCCAGGTTGGACTAGAACTGGGGGTCCAGAGATTCACAGTGGTACTCACTCACTTGGTGGGCTTGAGAGCAGGGGCTCCGGAGGGTTGGAGGTGTCAGGAGGGCGTGGTAGAGAGTCTCACTCATGCAGGCGCCTGAGTTTTGGTCTATACTTTCTTCAAAATAAATTAAAACAAAAAAGACAAGGAAAATAGATTTCTTGAAATCAAGCATCAATATTACCTTGTGTAGCTGTATCTGTTAACCTGAGCAATAGATTTGACGATAAAAATAGATAATATAGCAACCATTGTTAATTAGCTATTCCTGTTTAGAAATCTGTAACATACGTTTTGTTAGATGTTACCCTGTTTCTCTTTTTTTGTTTTTGTTTTTGCTTCTGTTTTTACTCTTCAGAATGAAATGCAATGAAATAAAAAAGTATATATGGTGCTTTATGTGACATTTGTGAAGTGATCTAGCTATAGAAATAAGGAACAGACTAGCGGTTCACAAGGCTTAGGGATGGAAAAATAAAGGGCATGTCACCTTTCACAGGTTAGCTTGAGAGAAATCTTGTGAAAATGAACCAATTACGCAGCTGACTGTTGTGGCGGTTGTATAATGTTACACTTGTAGAATTTCTTGAAACTATAACCATATACACAAGAGACAAATGAGAATATGCATTCAATAGCAAGATTTAAATGATCTCTATGGATCAATGTCAGCCTGCTAGCTGATGTCATACTACAGTGCAAGATGTTCACACTTAGAAAGACTGACTGAAAGGTACACTGGGCTCACTGCACGTTTCTTTATATCTTCTTACAAATCTAAAAATTTTTTAAGTAATGTTTCTTTAGAATTTATTATATCATTGCTCTGCTGAAGCTATTTGTACCTATCATTATTCATAGGAGAAGAAAAACATTCTTCTGTACACTTCATATGGGGTCCTTCATTTCAACCTTCATCTCCTCTTAGGTACTTTTGTTAATTATAACTTTTCTGTCTTCCATCTCCTTATTGAATAAGCTAAATGTCTCATTTTTGTTGACCTTTAATTCTCAGATTATAGAAAAAGTACACACGCAACTTGAAATTTCCTGGATTTACAGGACATTTTAAAAACCTTCCATCCAAGCCAGATTATTCTAACAAGCACATCCACTCTGGAAACTAGAAGCTTTCTATAATTACTCCAAAGCAGAGGGGAGAATAAAATGCTGTGATAACAGCAACAGATGTACCGAAGTAGGAAAGCACAGAAGCCAGGGGAAGTGGTAACAGGAATCGGAAGACCCAGAACACTTCCCCTCACCAGTGGGTTTGCTCATTCCACAGGCCAGTGTGTTAGCTCCCTGAGACCACAGTAACAGGAATGATGGACTGCTTCCTTTTGAATCTCTTACTCTCTTTCCCTAAATCAAAGATCCAAGAAACAATTGCTAAGCATGGTTTACAATAAATAACTCTATTCCTTTCTTCACACAGTTGGTCACAAACCTGTTTCAGTTTGAGGCTCTAAGGAAAAGTCTGTTCCAGCCTCTACCCCTACTTCTGGACATTTGCTGGTGAGCTTGAGCTTTCCTTAACTTGTCCCAACCTCTTCCTCCCTCTGTTCCCTTCTTTATATGACATTCTCCCTTTGTTTGTCTCTCTCTCTCTGAATCCAAATTTCTAAATAGAAAGGATTAAGAGCCCACCCTACTCTGAGATTCCATTGTCATAACAAATCACATCTGCAACTGTTCTGTTTCCATAGAAGGTCACTTTCTGAAGTTCTGGGGGTTAGTGGAGCGACATATGAATAGGGTAGGAGTGCAATTCAACAGTAGCACCCAAGGAGCACTGGTAGTCTAGAAAACTTAGTTTTCTCTCCTATTACATTGAATAGGTAGTCTAAATGTCAATAATACTCATGGTACAAGAAGGTCTGTGGGATTTGATTGCAAATAGCTATGGTTTACTATGGATATTGATATACTCACCATATGACAAGACATTTAATGACCACAAGAGTCATGACTGACATTCTATTAGCAGATAGTTGACGGCTTGTCAAACAACCAACTTGATCATTCTACAATCAAGCTGTTCATCACACAGTATATTTCAGTGTGTATAGTTTACTTACTTTCTGAGCTGGCTTGCAGTCATAAACTATAAACTTTGTTGTAGGAAAAAATACCTTCGGGAAATAAACCATAGTTGATGAATTATTGATTTAAATGTTATAAAGAGCCAAATTGCTTAATCAAGCATTGTAAAGAATCTATGACCAGGCATCATGAGAAGAAAGGGGATAGAGTTATTTATTTTAAGCTCTGCCTAAGTATTCTTTAATGGGTTGTTGAGTTAGGAATGAGGGTGAAACAGAGATGCAAAAAAAAAAAAAAATGCTCTGCATAATCTTCCTTTGTCTCCATCAACCCAGCGCTTTCATCTAAGTCCAGTGTAAGTGAAGTGATCTAACCAGCCCTTGGATATCAAGTTTGAAATTATCCTCTGAGAACTCAGCCCTCAATCTGAACTTCTTTTTAGCAGCCAGTCTGCTTGCCCACCTTTTTGTCTACATACAAAATATAGGAAATCATGCAAATGCACACAAATATATTTGTTATTCAATAACTGATGAAGCAAATGTAAACTCTCTTTTCTAAATTAATTGTCACTCAGCATCTGATAAAAGACTAGTTCCAAGCTCTATCTACTCACTGAATTCATCTTTAGCCAAGGGAAAGGAGAAAAGAAAGAAGGAAGGAAGGAAGGAAGGAAGGAAGGAAGGAAGGAAGGAAGGAAGGAAGGAAGGAAGGAAGGAAGGAAGGAAGGAAAAAGTGCATGGATGTGTATATACAAAATAGTTTGGGCAATTTTACTGCTGATTTCCACTGGTCTATTGAAAGGAAGAGTTAATGCTTAAATGTTTCTTCTTCCTAATATTTTGACCATTTTTACATGCTTACCTCTGATAATCTGAACAACTAATTCGAAGACAACAATATGCAGTATAACAACCACTGTTGAATTTCTATCATCTTATTTAATGAAATCCAGTATAGTTTCTAATGGTTTTTTTGTTGTTGTTGTTTGTTTCGTTTTTTTTTTTTTTACTATTTTTTATTCTCTTTAAAAGAAAAAAAAATTACTAACTAAATTTTAGCGCTTTGGCAAGGCATCGGTTCTCCCAAATGCCGAGCTAATTAAAAGCTGCAATGTGTTACTTTATAAGCCAGAAATTGAAATAAACAAATGGAAGAACCCGATCTTGCTAATACACATTATTAATCTAGAAAACACTTACCCAAAATTAAAGCCCATGGAAAACATTTATCCAAAATAAAAACCTATGAGTATTATCTGCATTATTTGGAGAAATATAGTAATTATTGAGCAGTTATTGTAATATCTACTTTTCTTAGTATAAAGGTGCTACAATTTGAATCTACAATGTCTCACATAGGATCACGTGTTAAAGGTCTGGCCCACCATCTCATGGTACTGCTGGGAAGCAGTGCCTCCTTTAGGAGGAGGGTCCTCGGGGAAGGACGTCAGATCGTCAGATGACGCCCTTGAAGAGGACGCTGACGACCCAGGGATCCTTCCCCTCTTTGCTTCCAGGCCTCCAGGAGTTAAGCAACTTCCTCACCACACTCTCCTGCCAGGACATACTGACTAACCACAGGCCCCAAATAAACAACCAACTTTAGATTAAAACTCTGAAACTACGAACCAAAATAGATCTTTCTTTCTTAAAAGCCGATAGTCCCAGGAATTTTGTCACTAACATGAAAGGCCCTATAATAAAGGGCCCCGGAAATTACTGACCAGGCTGACAGGGTTTAGAGTAGCTTCACGATGAATTCAGTGCATTGCCAGATCAGTCTGGTCTCTTGCCTGTCCTCCCGCTCCTCCCCCTCCGTACAGATGGGTAGCCAACATACTTGGCTCTGTAAGTTCTTCTACAATCTTTTCAAAATTCCTCTTAACTTTTAAAATGTTAATCCTGACTAATGTTCTATAACATCATTGGTTTAATTTACTGCACTTCACAGCATAATGATCCTTGAAATAAAAGTAAACAAAAAAGAGAGAGAGAATCAGGAACAGGGTTGTTTGAATAGAGATAACGGTAACGTCAGTGCTGAATTTTCTTCTTTATAATGATTGTCTTTAAGACTAACATTTAAAGGCAACTTTGAAACAACGACATTTAGAGATGGGGAGATAGATTGACAGTCTAAGCACCTAACTGGCAAGCACAAGGACCCAGATTCAATCCCCAGTACTACATGTCATACAGGCCACCCACACTAGGCGTGATAGCACACACCTGTAATCCCTACTCTGGGGAGGCTCAGACAGGATGATCACTACATGTCCAAGCTATGTATCAAGACTCTGTACCAAATAAATAAATAAATAAATAAATAAATAAATAAATAAATAAATAAATAAATAAAACCAATGAGGTTTGGTGTGAGCTTCGTAAAATGTTTGAGTCAGTAGAAAAATGTTGTAAATATTAGAAGAACCAGAAAGCATTGGTCACAAAAAATAAAATATTTGAAAGTCATACATACTTTACTACACTACCAGAAACCGGTCACCTAAATTATACATAACACTGGTGACATGGAATCCCATGGTTAAGAGAGGGAAAACACTCAGAATCATCATGTGAATATCTCACCATAGCAACAAAAGGGAGCACAGAGCAAGATTCTCTTCTGTGCCTGTCTTGTCCCTTTTCTCAGCCACTGGCCAAGGCAGGGTTCTCCTAACAAATACAGTGTTTACAGTATTCCCTTTGCCCCTCATTGCTCCTTGGTAGGCAATAAATTCTAAAATAATGGTTTGGCTACAAGATTTTCAAAAATAACTTAATTAATTAAATAAATAAATAAATAAATAAAAAGATTTTCAAGACCAAGTGTCATTGTTAGTATCACTTTTAGTCTAAATATTTTGCCAGACCTGAAACATAGGGATAGAAAAAAATGTGCTTTCAAAAACTTTTGTTCATTCATCAAACATTTGATCTTCAACTATGTGCTGATTGCTTCTCTAGGAGCCAAGAAAACAGAGATGAATATTATATGATCTCACGTACGGAGAATGTGTTTATCAAGTTTGTGACATTTGCAAGGTTCCACCAAAGATAGTTTTGGAAGCATCTGAAGGAGCAGTCTTTTATTTAAAAACTAAGATCTCATTTATTCTTTTTTATTGCCCTAACAATTTTGCTATACTAATCAGAGAAGCTCTAAGACAAGTCACCTACTTTCTTTTGCACTTGTTATAGAATTATTTGTGCTTTTCAGAAATAATTTGTGCTTTTCACCTACTCCACTAGTGTTTAATTATGCATCAAAGTGTTATATAAGACATCTATTCATTGAGGAGAGAGAGTAGAGAAAAACTACAATAAAAGAAGTTTTCTAGAAGGTGTCGTATGAGATGGAAAATAGTTTATTTACAGAAAGTGTATTTGCTGAGATGACAAGAAATGACAACAATCGAGTGAAATCATTGTTTCCTGAAGGATGCAGCCCACAATGGGCCCCAGAGCCTCCAGGGAACTTATTGAGGAAGGGGGAAAGCGAATACCTCCAAGTGGAGAAAGGACTGAAAAACCAATCAGGTAAAAAGATATGGAAGAGAAATCAGCTCAAATCCAAACCCTAAATCTGCAGAGCAGCAAAAATCCTGGCTGGTGTCCATCACCAGGAGATTCAATCTGAGACAAATAACTTGGATTCATGGTACTTGAATGTTCGAGTCATGGAGAGGGATGCTCTAAGTAGGCCTGTGGAGAAGATGCTTAACAGTTCTGTGTCATATGGATGGAAGCTCATCCATATGACAAATATTTCAGATTCTGAGAGACAGAGTCGCCCTCCATTGAGTGGGAATAAAGCACAAAGTAGAGGGGTGAATTCATTGTTCAGACTGCCAGAGACAGGACCAAGAAGTCTTTGAGAACAAGGCAGGATCACATCAGTATGTCCAAGCACGAGTTGAGAGCCAGCAGCTTTGGTATTATCTCTACCAGCATGGCCCTTGTGGCCTGAACCATCACCCTCATTGTTGCAATCACTAACCTTCCACTAAATGATGGCTCTCGTGCATAGATTTTGTACAGATGAGGAGGAAACAGATGCAGGTGGAGATTAAGTCATTTCCCCAAGTTTTCCACCTAAAAAGTTGTAGAGCTAAGGCTCCAACTTAGTCAGCCTTGCTCCACTATAGCCTGCCATGTTCCCCTTCTAGGCCAACATCACTAGTTTCCTGACTTCACTGGTGCATATTTCCTCCTGCCTTCCTTTATGCATCCTCTAAATTTCTTCCTCTGCTAATTAGAAAAGCCAAGAGCACTTTGTACAGAGGAGCAAAGCAAAATAATTTCTATTCTGCAGCCACAAGAAATAAAAGAAGCCCAGAGCAGGGCTGTACAAGTATTATGAGCTGAATTAGATCTACCTATTGAAAGACTGATGCAAGCCTATTTTTCTTTCCTCTTCACCATACATGCAATAAAATAGTAAAGACAAGGACAAAGCAGTCTCCAAGTTGGTCACTGATTATGATCCACTCTCTATAAGACACAGCTACCCTCCCTCCTGAGTGTAGCAGTCTATTAAGGCTTCTGCAACTATGTGCTACCTACTGGGAGGCTGAAACAATAGAAATGTATTTCCTGCAGCTCTGGAGGCTAGAAGTACAAGGTCAAGTTGTCAACAGGCTTAGCTTCTCCTGAAGCCTCTCTCTTATCTTGACTTCCCTCTGTGGGCTCACATGGTATTTCTTCTGCATGCACCCCCAGAGCCACATGAGTCTTCTTCTTCTGAAAAGGACATCAGTCCCATCAGGTTAGGATCTCATCTAACCTTAACTCTCTCTGTAAAAGTTTTGTCTCCAAATACAGTCACAGTACAGATAAGGCCTAAACATATACATATTCAGGAGGAACACAACGCAGTACACAGCACTGTCATTAAGTTATGTGACAACCCAAAGATGCCCTTCCAAGGGTAAGTGAAGGCTCTCCCAGACGGAGAGCCCCCAGTGGGTCTGCTTTGCTTCAAGTAGCTCAAGGACTGTGACAGTTGCAGCTACCCTCTTTCCTCTCTTGGGAAAGTGGTTGATATTAACCAGTCATCTGTGTCATAGCCAATTAAAATCTAGTCATGAGGACATGAAGGTTACACATGCCATTTCAAAAATTACCTAAGAAAGTCATCCCACAACTCCATGTGTCTAACAATTCCTCCAATATTACAACTCCTACCTAGCAATGCTTGACACCTGCCATTCAGAACTTGCCTGTTCCTGCAAGCTCTGCAGGGGATATGAACTTTCTTTCACAACAATTTGCATAATTCCTCCATCCTCAATAAAATCTAAAATTTTCCATTTTTCTCTGGGAATATTAGAAGCTTCCCAGGTCTACATGGATATCCATACATGCGATAAAATAGTAAAGACAAGAACAAGGCAGTATCAGATAAATTCTGTATAGAAATTTATTTCTTTATCACATTCATAGATCCAGGTCACAAGAAAAGTCTGGAGTCTAGAAGCATACATCCACCAAGAATACAAATGTAAATGCCTAATAGAGAATGATACCTAAAAAGTTGTGTTACTTGCAAATAGAAAACACAATTTTACACAATAATGGCAACTTTTCTCCTTAATAGCTTTTTACTTGTCTAGAAAGAGAAGAGCAATTTGCATTTAATTGATTAAAATGGCCCACTCCTTGGATTTCCCAACTTTTCTGGTTTTCCTTCCATCCCACAGGGTGCCTTAAATACAATACTACAGGACTAGGAAGACAGCTCAGCAATCTAAGCACCTGCCTGGCAAGTGCATCAATCCGGGTTTGATCCCCCATGCTGGATGCCTTGTCGGACATGCCTTGAGAACATGGTGCTAGCCATGGAGACCGAGCATGGTGGCGCACCCGTAGTCCCAGCACAGGAGGATCACTATGAGTATATAGTGAGATGCTGTACCAAGTAAATAAGTAAATAAATAACGTGCGACAAGGCACAGTGACTGCAATGCACAAGCAAAAGGAGGAAGGGTGGCCAATGTGACTACGAGATGCTCCACAAAGCAGAGCTGAGATGCAAACAAGGCTCTCTTTCATGAGGAATGCCTGGCTCTCCCTCTCAAGTTCCATCTGTCCTCGGATCAATCACCGAGCCCATGAAAGTCAGGAATTACACAGTTCTACTGCTGTATCTGTGTGTTCCCTTGAGCAGAAACAAGAAACAAACAAATGTCTTTAAGATTCCAATGAATCCAGGAGCGGGGGCACTTGACTGTAATCTCAGCTACCAGGGAGTTGAGGCACTGGGATCAAAAGTTTGAGACCAGGCAATTTAGGAAAAGACCTAAAAAACATTAAAAGGCAGGGGATATGATTTGGTGGTAGAGTCCTTCCCTAGTATGTATGAGGACCTGAGTTCAATCCCTAGTACCAAAAAATAAATAAATAAATAAAAAACCAAGAGTAGATCTGAAAGACAAAGTGTCTCTTAAGACTAAGAATGAATAAGTTAACCATGCAGAAATTTGGGTACTAAATTATAAATGTAGTTAAGAAGAAAGGCTAAAGGCGGTGCAAATTTATGGCTGAAAAACTAAACTTGGAATTGTCAAAGAATATCCAATTTTTTGCTTCATATTAGGTTAGCAACTTGATGAAGTCACCAATTTGAGTATGCAACAAGTTACTGTATATTATTTCAGAAATCATTCTATATAATCTTTCTGCACTAGATTTCTTTCAAACCCTAGCACCGTGTTTGCCTCCCAGCCCTCCCAAACCACTCACAAAGCACTACTGCCAAAGCGCTCTTCCAGAAGAAAGTGTCCCATAGCACTCTTCAGAGCTGCCTCTGACATACACAGCATTTCTGCGCAAATGGGGAAAATGGCATTCTTCCTCCAACTAAAAAAAAAAAAAAAAACACATACAGATGGTCCCCACCTCACAATGGCTTAACTTCAATTTTTCAGCTTTACCATCTGCTCAGTAACATGCATTTAGTAGAAAGCATTCTTCACATTTCAAATTCCTACCTTTTCCTCAACTAACGGCACAGTGCGGTCTACTCTCTCACTCTCTCTCAGTGCTGGGCTGTGGCGGTGAGCCACAGCATTAGCCCACCACATAATCGTGAGAGGACGCAGCTGGGATCTGTGGGGTGCTGTATTGCTAAGCCGGGATGTTCCGCAGGTCACTGGAGTGGATCTCAACATAGGTTGTGTCTGCAGGGCATTTCCAAAGATGACTGGCATGTACAGTAACAAAGAGGAAAAGAAGAAAATCTATCCCGTTGTAGGTGGTACCGATAAGCAGGCTTGGATCTTGGATGATAATAAACGGAACGGACGGATCTTGATGTGCATTTTTGAAGAGGTCCAGTCTGATACTGCCTTCAGACACCTATGTCTAACTTTTTTAGCCTCTCAATGCACACTCATACCAGCAACTCTCCAGGTACTTCCAGGTCTTGACCCCTAGCTGATGCTGTATCCTCCATCCCTCTTGTTTTGCAGGTTCCATCTTTTGGGCTGAGCAACTACTACATCCTCCAGCTCTCCGGCATAGAGCAGCCACTGTGGATTCTCCCATCCCAGATCCTACAAACCTACCTAACAAATCCCCTTACACAATTGGATATAAATTTGTTATTGATTCTGTCTCTTTAGAGAACCCTAATAAATACAACCAGTTTTAGCAATAGGTATGTAAATGTCCCAAAACCCAACTCTCTTTATATGTAGATTGAGAATGAGGCCAGAAGTTCAAGCAGGGGCTCCTCTTCCATGTTCTCTAAATGTAGAAAGATTTGCCTTTGGAGGAGACTACTGGTCTGTTCACAAGCTGCTGGACAGCACCCCCAGCACCCTTGCTCCTGTAGCCAGAGAGAGGCCATAGAGGGAGAGAAAGCAGAAGTCTCTATGAAGTATTTCAGAGTCACTCAGGTCTGCCCCCTGGGCAGCAGACCAGTGGGAGTATCTATTTTCCAATAGACAGGAGTGAGTAATCAACTAGAGATGCAAACCAGCATAACAATGGAAGGACCGCCCACTCTCATCAAGAGCTCTGACACCCTTCTCTCCTAGCACTTATCAGTCACTCACACCCCGATAGTCCAGAGAAGTATATGCTAGGGTTAACGGAAAAGAAGTGTAAACAAAATAAGAGACCCAAAGCTTTTTATCACCTTTATTTTCCACTCTTATTTACAGAAGCTTAAGGAATACTAGACACTGTGAAGTCTACCCTCTCCCAAAACTGACTCTGTAGTACTTCTCTAGCTTTTGATAGAGCTCTGGAAGTCATGGCACCCAACTTCCTTTGAAATTTGCAATGCTATTGATTGACAGCTCTTTTTTCACTTGAAATTCCAATACAGGTCCAGCACAGTGACTACTTTCATAATATACAAAGAAAGACATGGCTTCTAAATTACTACTTTTTTAAAATGACTACATACTTCCCTGTTCTTAGCATGGTCTTAAGAGTCTAAGAGGAGAGCCAGGAAAAGCATAGAACCCATTGAAATGCCTATATGTTCTGGTCCTGCCAGTTAGGAGAGCAAAGAAAGGAAGTGAAGATAGACTTCAGCTCTACGTATTTGTTCATTGACTCCCATCCAGTAAGGAAGCGAGCTGAGTCAAGTTACAGGCTTCACCCACCCAGCCTATACAATGAAGTTGAAATGCCTCACATAAGAATAAAGGTCTTAACAACAAAATAAGTGGAATTTGTGGGTCACATTCTTCAGCAAGAATCAGTAGATACACAGGAAACTCCCCTGAGGGTCTGAAGCTCTGCTTCTTGCCATAACCCCAAATTTAGGTAATTAACCTTCTCAGACAGCTAAGAAGAGACCCTACTTAGACTGATCCTTAGTCATTTAATATCAGTGAAAATTGACAAATGATAAATAGATCATAGTGTCAATACCTTAAGCTGATTAGATAATCTGATAGGTATATCAAACTATTTAACAGAAAAGAATTAAAAAAAAAAAAAAAAAAAAAAAAAAAAAAAAAAAAAAAAAAAAAAAAAAAAAAAAAAAAAAAAAAACACTCTGGGGGCCAGAGAGATAGCTTAGTGGCATAAAGGCCTGCCTGGCAAGCACAAGGTTGTGAGTTCAATCTCCAATACCACAAAAAAAAAAAAAAAAAAGAAAGAAAAGAAAAATTATCTGACAGATTCATCTGACAATTCCAATTCCAATTCAAGGTATACAACTAGGGCTGGCCAAATAGCGCCTGCTTAGGCAGGTGCAGGGGCTGGGAGTTCAATCCCCAGGCCTGCCATGCTGGCCTCATCCCCTCCCCCACCCTCAACTCCCACCCCCACCCCACATGCTGAGACAGCAATTGAGACTGGGCTTGGTGGCGCACCTGTAATCCCAGCACTTGAGAGGCTATAAACAAGAAGATCACTAGAGTCCTATCTATGCAGTGAGACCCTGTACATCCTATCCTAAATAGAAAACATAAAAAAAGACAAAAAAAATAAAGGCATGTATGTAACTAAATGATTGATTTTTGGATTTATGATTTTAAGTTAAAATATATAAATTGTGTTTGTATGTTTTTAGAATATGCAGCAGAAAAGACTTGATATTTGCAATATTTGAAATTTATTTTAACAAAGCTAAAAAGTACTTTAAGCACTTAGGAATGAATGACTTGCTCAGAGCACTTAGTCCTTAAGAAAAGCAAGTCCATTAAAACTTAAAAGATACAAAGGACTCTAATTAATCAAGTTAATTAGCAAAGTCTTTGAAAGTGGTTGGTAACATTTACTAGGCTTATAAATAATTGTAAGTAATATGAGCTGAATGTAATGGTTCAATTAAAAATATTTTAACATATCAAATTCTAATTTTAAAAAGAAAAACAAAGGTACATGACCTAAGCCCCAGGACCACCGCAACACAAGTGATATTTCTGAGCCTGTGTCTTCTTTGACTCTGGGCTACCAGCATTTGATCTTCTGCAGAGTAAAACCCTGATCCATAAAGATCTAACTTCTCAGAAGGAAGAAAAATAATTCACACATCACATGTGAACCTATTTTCTTACCATATTTAATTCCCAGGAATGGACTCAGAAAATAATAAAAATGTCTTAGTATCTAAAAATACTAAGAATGTCTCATCTGGTACTTCATTCCATTATCCAAAACTAAAGCTACATCATTTATTGGCTAACAGTAAAGAAATGCCCTTCTGCATTTGGCCTTGAGCCCCGAGGAGACGGAACTCCGAATGTCCATTTACATCCATCAAGATCATACAGAGGCTGCATCGTTCTTGTCACTCTGCAGAACTTTTGATAAAGACTAAACGCAGAACTGCAGAATCGATTGTGATATTTGAGCTCCATATGAGATGGAAAAGTGAAGGAAAGAGAAACACAGAATGAAGTAGCAACAGCTGCCTTAGTGAGGCGTCAAGGCGATCATTTATTTTACTTTATTTTATTTTTTTAGGGAAGGGTCTACAGGGTGTTCAGGGTCTCACTACTAGATCGGACTCATAGTGATCCGCCTGTTTACAGCCTCCCAAGAGCTGGAATCATAGGCACGCGTCCCCACACCCAGTCTCAGTTGCCATCTCAGGCCGCCCCGGGGTCAGGGCCAGCACAGCAGGCCTGGGAAGCAAACCCCCAGCCCCTGCACCTGCTTACAGGTGCTTTATTCTGCTGAGCTATTTGGCTGGCCCAACATATATCATTTAGATATCACTGAAACTGAAGAAATATGAGTAGACTGTCAAATGTGTCATTTAAATTTGTAGAAGAAAATCAATAAGAGAACTAAAATTATAAATATAAATTAGTCACACCTTTAGAGATTTAAATACATGAGTATCTGAAAATATTAAGAATATCAAGCAGGATAGTGCATATCTTTAATACCAGGTCTTGGGAACCTGAGGCAGGTCCACTGTTGTGAGTTCAAGGCCAGTCTAGGCTACAGAGTGATACCCTGTCTCAATAAATAAATACATAAATTCAGAAGAAGACATGAGATTAGGTATGCAGTATATAAGCATTCTTATTTTTCATGTCAAAAAGAAAATGTAGAGGCCGGGGGGCTGGCTCAGTGGAAGAAGCACTTCCCTGGCAAGCTCAAGGACCTGAGTTCAATCCCTGGTTCCGCAAAAAAAAAAAAAAAAAAAGTATACTATTACATATTATGTATAATAAAATGCACCATATATTATAAACAAGAAATATCTAACATAACAGTAACTGTAATGTTATTGCCCAATATAGCAACTACCAGCCACAAGAGAGTGCTGAGTGTTTAAAATGTGTGTGGACAGGTTCCACAAGTTTAAACAGATTTTGAAAATAATATAAAAGATAGCAATAGCAGTATAACAAGTAACAATATCTGTGCAGATTATTTATTGAGACGATATCACATGTACTGTGTTAAATCATTAAAATTTGTTTTATATTTTTTCTTTTTTTAATATGAGTACTAGTTAATTTTAAATTATACCTATGGCTCTTACTTCATTTCTATTGAATGCGATGAATCTAGAGTTTTGGCATTCGAGTTGCCCTTCCAGAACTAAAACAGAAGGAACAAAATACACGGAGCTGGAACCAAACGCACTTCATCAGAAATTTCTCTGTATTGTTTGACTTGCAGAGAATTTAGAGTGCTGAAATTTTTAGAAAAGGAAACAAAACATTGTAAATGTAGAAAGCAAGTGAAGACATGAAAACGATTAAAAAGTGGAAATACTGCAGGCGCCACACAGGAAGGAGACGAGGTGGAAGGGCCAGAGGCCGCCATGGCTCGGCCCAGCACGGTCCCAGAGCCAAGCCAGGTGCTCTCCCTGAGGAAACCTGCTCGCCCGTCTTGCTCAGCTGCCACTAGTGAGGCTCACCCTCTGCCTCCCTTCGTCTTAGACTGACTACTAACGTGACCTGTCTCTGTCCCGCAGCCCAGTTGGTATGATACCTTTAGCGTCATCAAAAAAAAAAAAAAAACCCACGGCTTTTCTAGTTTCCAGATGGGATTTGTTATGGTCTAGATCTAGGCATCCCCAGGAACCTCAGGCACCCAGAGGTGGAGCTTGGGTACAGGGCTGGAGCAGGTGGGGGGGCGACAGCTAAGTGTCATTCTAGGGGTAGGGCCAGGTCCCAAGAGACAGGTTGCTGCGGCAGGAATTGCGAAGGCCTGTCTCCCGGGGGCCCCTCCAGCTCTCTCTGCTCTCTGGTTGGCGTGAGATGAGCAGAAGCTTTCTTACGTCAGAAGCTTCCACCTTGCCTTCCTGCCTCGGAGAGGGCCCGCAGTGAACGCGAAGACATGAGCTAAAATGAGCCACCGCTGCTTTACATCGCGGGGGTTGGGCATTTCGTTGAGTGACAAGGAAGTGCCTCAGACTGCCCTGGATAATCCTCGGGTCACAAGCAAATAGCTTTTTCCTGTAACCTCACTCTCTCATTCCTGTTTTCAAGTGGGGACACTCCAAGCTGTTCCATGTATTTTAAGCAAGATCACAATTGTAGATAATTATGTACTCTGAGTACATAACATTTGGACATTGTAACATTCTCTCAAACATTAAGCATTGCGTATCAATGACTAAGATACTTAGAAGGTCAAGCTACACAGTAAGTGCATTTGTGCAACCGATCATTTTGATGCTGATCCAAGTTCCAGGGATACCAATGAGCCCAACATGTCCTCTACTTTCTTGGAATTTACACTGTAATGGAAAAGATGTGATGATGACCAAGTAAATAAATCTATATTTTTATTTATACTATATTATAACAAATATATTTTTATAATACATTAGATATTTTAAAATAATATATATTTTAAGATATATGCAGAATTTAAAGGAACTAGTGATCTTATATCTTATGAGAAAAATATACACATTAATTGAATAGGCAGTGTTGGAAAAGGAGAAAAAGGTGACTGCTTTAGAAGCTTCCAATATTGAGGAGACAATATTGGAGGGGGTATTGTGTAGTGAAAAAGATCCAGTTATGGGGGAAAGGGGAAAGATGTTCCTCAGGATAAATGCCTTCCTTTGGAAGACCTGGGCTGGAGAAGGGTGAGTAGAAGGGTGAGAACAAGCAATGGGTGGTAGGGCTTTTGAGTTAATGATTGTTTTTCTTGTGCAATTTCTTGTGGAAGAAAAGTTCCTCTGTTTTCTTCTTCACCTTCAATGGTAGCCAAATAAGCATTTTTTAAAAAATCAGAACTCAATTGGAACAAATTTGGAATCTCCCTAAATCAACAGCAGATAACTGACCACTTGGAAGGCATATCATTCTCTAATGCTCCACACCATTTGCAGGAGAATTAAGGTCTCTTCCGTATTTTCTGGGTCAACAAATACTTGTTGAATCTTTTCTATAGACCAACACAGTGCAAGGCCCTTGTACACATGCTCTATTTCATCCTCAAAACACTTCTGTGATGAGTGCCAGAAATTACCCTGTTCTGCATTTGTACCAGTAGATACAATGTCTCCTCTCGGATTTTTATGCCAGTGCAAGAAAGAGCCTGGATTTTTTCCCCAGGTTTTCTGAAACATTGTGCCATACTGTTTTTCATAGCCCTCTTTTCAACCATAATAAGGTTCTCTAGCATTTTAAAAGACAAATATCAAAATGAATAATCTACTTGGAGGTAAATAGTGGCAATTGCTGTCAGTTCCTGACAGTCAATTATTAAAGATTCAACAATGTAGGATAATTTGCTTGCAATTATGTAACTTTATAGTGGCCAAGCTGGGATAATTACTAGATTTTCTCAAATGCTCCCACTGCTATCCAAGCCCATCTTTGAAAATTCAAAAGCAGAAAGACATAAATTAAGCCTAAGAATGAATATGAATTTCAAAGTAGTAAAGGTTAATTAAGCTGCATGTAGGCTCACAAAAAGCAGTAATGGCTTCTAACAAAAATAAGAATATTCAGAGAGCAAATCCAAAGTAGAGAGGGGCAGAGCGTCACGAAGTAGAGGCAGCCAGAGCGTGGGTGGATGGACATGGATGAGCAGGAGGCCTAGGACAGTCCCAAGCCAGCACATCAGCTCTACTGAGTACTTGGCATTTACAGATTAGTCACTACGAACTGTTTACCAGAACACACTGTGCTGTACATTGAATGTGTGTATAGCTTGTGTTTTGTCTAATATGCCTCAATAGAACGTATCTTCTTTAAAAAGCCAATGAAAGAGTATAATATTCTTATTAAAATTTATTTTCAAGCAATACAGTGTGCATGGCCGTTCACATAAGTCCACTGAGGAAATATCCCTGAAGTTGAAAAAGCAAATTCTATTACAATACTACAGGCTTCACTGCTCTAATATTTTTCTTTCAATTTTAAGCTATGTTGGAAAACAAACTGGACCCTTCTGAAATCCTCTGACAAAGAGCATTGAATTTAACAGCAGAGGTAAATTAATAGTCAAATTTTAGAAACATTTACAATGAAATGAGCTTTGAAAGGTTATCTGTCAGTATTTCATTTGTTCAATCTGTGAATATTAAATTCTTAAAGTCTTTCTTTCTAATCCTCTAGCTCAGGTACAAAGTAATTTCCTTTAAAATTATGTCATTACTTTTAGTTGTCAACTTATCATGTTTTTTTTTTTACTTTATATTTCATTTACAAAATTAAAGTGACTACATAAAGTAAACAGAATCAGAGGGCTTTTTCCCTTTTAATTAAAATTATAGTGACTTGCATAATTATGGAATTATTAAGAATTTTCGCACCAGGAAGTTTTGAGCCAGCCAAATAGCTCAACTGATTAAAGTGCCTGCAAGAAAGCACAGGGGCCAGGGGTCTGAGCCCCAGGCCTGCCTTGCCGCACCCACACCCAGGGCACATTGAGATGGCAATTGAGACTGGGCGTGGTGGCGTGCCTGTAATCCCAACACAAGGGAGGCTGTAAACAGGTGGATCACTAGAGTCTAGTAGTGAGACCCCGAACATCTTGTAGACCCTTCCCTCAAATACAAAAAATAAAAAATAAATAAATAAATGAAGAAACAAAAATAATTTTCAATACCTCAAAGATTAAGTCTCCTTGAGCCTTTTAACAGTCATCCTCAATGGCTGACCTTTTCAAAAGAGGGAAAGGGAGCATACAACACTGAACACTGGGTTTTATGACCAGCCGGCAAATAACATACATCACTTCCAACCATATTTCATGGGACAAAACCCAGCAGCATTATCTTAAATCAACTGTAAGAGATAAAATAATAAAAAAGTCCAACCTTCCTGTGTGTAGGAATAGAAGACTGAATCACTATCATCAAGCAAGTTTCTACCAAGGAAAAGCATAATCACAGAATGCTACAGTGCTCAGATTTCCTTCTTAACACAACATTCAATCTTTTATCCCAGGGACCAGGGAGATGGCTCAGTAGAATAAGCACTTGCCTGGCAAGCACAACAGCCTGAGTTTAATCCCCAGTTCTGCCAAAAAAATTTAAAAAATAAAAAGAATAAAATCTTTTATCCCAGTGTTATAGTTTCTAGTTGTCCCCCCAAAGCCTCATGTAGTCATGGGGTGGGGACTTCAAGAGTTTTTGATTAACTCATGATGCGCTGGGATTATCTGTAATCCAAGGCTGGGATTATGGGTCTTAGTACTGCTGGGATTATGGGTGTGAGTACTACATCCCACCCTGGGGTGGAGAGCCTGCATGGAATATAACAGACAGACAGACTTTCTTTAGCAATTGCTCGTTGTTGAAAAAAAGCACCATCATTGCTACCCACCCAAGGTCAGTTTGTTTTTGTACCTGTTATATCTTTGAGCTGAGTTTGTAGAATGAAGCTAGATAAAGCCAGGTAATTTTCTTGTACACTTGGGCTTTTCTTACGCAATCGGAATTCAAATGAGGTTCTCTCCTATGCATGCCCTTACTCTGAAACTCCATCTCACCTCACGTTCTGTTCAATCAGGAATTCTTACAAAATTAAAACTCAGCAGGAAAATACTTTTAATCTTGGTATCATCTATGCTCTGCCTTTCTGAAACTGTACATTCAAACGTTTTGTTATTGAGTATCATATTTGTTTCCTGAAGCAAAATCTCAAATGCCAAATAATAAATTCATAGAATAAAATGGTTTACAGTCACACTTCTGTGCATCCCTAGGAAAGACATTTGGGAAGGAAACCAAACGAGCGTCAGCCTTTTCATTAAACCATGAAATTTAATGTGGTCTGGATAAAAAGCTTCTAAAACCAAAAATGCCAGAAAGTATATTTTTCTGTCTCAGAAATACTTATCTATATTTTTTAAATCTCTCTTTAACAACATCCAAATAAGTCTACACAGCTGGGGAGATGGCTCAGCAGTCTAAGCACCTGAATGGCAAGCACAAGGACACGAGTTCAACCCCGGTACCAGACGCTGTGCCAGCCCCAGAACTAAGCATGGTGGTACACGCCTATAATCCCAGCCCTGGGGAGGCTGAAACAGGAGGATTACTATGAGTCCAAACTATGTAGCAAGACCCTGTATCAAAAGTACAAATACAAAAAAAAAAAAAAAAAAAGCAAGCCTACAAAATGATGCCCCGCTTGTCACATATCAAACTGTTTCTTCAGGCCAACAGTCCTCAGTCCAGGCTGCCTGCCCCCTAAAATTACCCAGGAATCTTTTAAAAATCCCCATGCCCAAGTCGCACCCCAAAATAATTCAGTCAGACTCACAGGAGATGAGACATAGCATCAAATACTCTGAAGTTCTCCAGCCGACCCCTGGTTACGGACGGCTGCACAGCAACTTTAGTTTTGCTGCCTATAGGTTGAGGCACTGTAATAGACTCTGACTCATAGAAGGTTGCATCTCTATTGCTATCTGAGCTGCTAGCAAAGTGGTTTAACTAATTTTCATTAAATTCTTCCGAAGCCATGCCTAGTAGAAACAGCCTTTGGAGTCAAAGCTGCAGCTCCATCCCTGATCTGTTGTATGACTTGAAGCAAATTACTTAACCCGTTTAGCCTCACTGCACTTGGACTTCATCCTAAGTTGTATGGCACAAGAATCCCTACCTGATAAGGTATTGAAAGGACAGGTGAAATAAAGTATACAAAATGCATCGTAGTGGAAATCAGCAAATATCCATTTCCTGTCCCACAGAATTCTTGATCGAGGCGGTTAGCATCTTCACGCTGTGGCGGTAGAAGGGGAAAGCTATTGAATGCGCACTGCGTGAGCTTATACACGGGAATAGAGACCAGGTGTCGGCTCTCACGTAGCCAGAAAATCCTGCTGCTAATTCCCTGGAGGCAAAACATCGCTGCAGCCCTCTGCTTGCCCGGGCCCGTCCCACAGCAGGCCTACCCATCACTTGCTCTATCCAGACACGTCACTGGTGGCATCTTTCTTTTCTCATCTGTCAACACAACAGGTCTGGTATAGGCTGGATGCAGGGGAAAGGCCTCAGAGGGAAGCATGGCTAAGAATCCAGCCTCTGTACAAGTCTGACTCTCCATAAAGCAGAGAACCAAAGTGGACTGTCACTGCTGTGGCCAGCAGCTGCAACGTCATCTCTACATACTGAGACTATTTTCTTGGCTTCTTATAAGTTTCCTGGATGGATTTGCACTGGACACTTCTGCACAAAGTTGCATGATTAAATTGCTGTCGTTTTCAAAGTAGCCTAGCTCCACAAACTAAATGAGCCTGTTCTCTTTCTTTGGTTTCTACAGTTGGTAACAAACAAGAGATGAATTTACAGTGTTCCAAAATGTATTTTTAAATGATGAGAGCTGTATTCTCAGTTCTGATTCATTTCTCAATTACAGAAAATCTCTATTAATTAAGATCAACTGTACAGGGGCTGGGGAGATAGCTAGGCAGTCTATGCCCCTGCTTGGCAAATTCAAGGACCTGGGTTTGATACCATGCAGATCCCATAACCCTGGGGGCACCATGCTGGCCATCAAAACCAGGCATGGTAGCATACACCTGTAACCCCAGTGCTGGGGAGGATGAGACAGGAAGATCACTACAGGTCCAAGCTGCATAGAGAGACCCTGTACCAAATCAATAAGTAAATAAAAGACATTTTTTTAATCTTAAATTAAAAAAAAGATTGAACAGAAACAGAGCAGACATTGTAAAAGTGCCATTGGTTAGCGTACGTATCTAAATGTCATGTATTTAAATAGCACTGTCAAATGTTCAACCTCTGTGGATCTCTCTCTGTCCTAGGTTAACCCTGCCCGCTCAAGCTGTGACAGGTCATGCCTGTTCCATTCGTAAACTGACTCAAACGAGAAGTCTTTGATTCTAAC
The DNA here is from genome assembly GCA_004027165.1 of Ctenomys sociabilis. Lineage (NCBI taxonomy): Eukaryota > Metazoa > Chordata > Mammalia > Rodentia > Ctenomyidae > Ctenomys > Ctenomys sociabilis. The sequence continues at coordinate 3,611 of PVKA01019355.1, read as the reverse complement.
GGGACACAGCCAGCCCTCCACCATGGCGATTAATCCATGTGTTGGTTCTCACAGCTTCCCTAGTCTTTGTTTTATCTTATTAAAGAATTTTCTTAAATAAGTAGGTTTAGGTTCCACAACACAGGAGATAGCTTAAGCCTGTGAAGGATGGAATCGCTTGGATCAAACTTGGTTTGCTGTTACTGAATGCTGTATCCTTCCTCAATCTCGTATCTCAGTGAAATTGGCGCTTACCACCGCTTAAATTTATCTATCTACTTGAGTTTGCACGTTTACGGAATGTCTCCACTTCCCTCATTAGAGATCTATAAACCATGGTCCTTGAGCCGAATCAGCCCCACCACCCACTTGTATAAGGTATCTACTTACACTTTCCTCTTATTTTTTGTATTTCAAGGAAGGGTCAACAGGGTGTTCAGGGTCTCACTGCTAGATTGGACTCATAGTGGTCCATCTCTTCATAGCCTCCCAACAGCTGGGATTACAGGCGTGCAACACCACTCCCAGCCTTAATTGCCATCTCAGCATGCCTTGAGGGTCGGCGCCAGCAAGGTAGACCTGGGAATCAAACCCCCGAACCTGCTCCTGCTTGCTGGTGCTTTAATCCACTGAGGTATTTGGCTGTCCTGGTCACTTATACTTTCTCTTACACTCATTTACATCCCATCTGCAGCTGCTGTTTGCTGCAGGGTTGAGTATCACGAGAACTTGGTCTGGGAAGCCAAAAATATTTATTATCTGATGCCTTGCAGAAAGATTTTTCAACCCCTGCACAGAGTAAAGATCACATAAATATTTGTTACATAAAGAACTCATACAATAAATTAATCTCAGCCACCAAGCAACTTTGCTGGTGCAAGTCCTTCAAAAAACAAAAGGCAGATGTGATACTTCATCTTATCTATAGAAAAACCTGAATAGATTCTATGAGAAAAACCTGTACTTTTCATCTAAAGAAACTGAGCCCCAAAAAGCTGATGTAAATCTCTCCAGGCTAGCCCAAGGATAGAAGAAAACTATTCCCACAACGGAATCCTTATTTTTCTTTAATTAACAAGGCACTCTGTGAAGTCAGTCTGTTCCCAGAAGAACCAAGGATTTGAACGCAGCATGCATAAAATAACTGCATTGTTTGGAACTTTCAACTCCAACTTACCCATGAAGTTCATTAATTGCCACCATCCCAGTAAATTTTCATAAATTTTGATTGGGAAATATGTCTGCATTAAAAAGCATAAACAATCCAGAGCTCCCACCCCCAAGATCTCCGAGCAAGCGAGCTGTTGGTCTGAGACACCCCAGACCAACTTGCTCGGCAACTCCCCAGACCTCTGCGCCCAAGCCCGCCGAGCAAGTGAGAAGGTTTCTGACTCTCGCAGCACCTGATCCACCCTGTCCCAGCCTGGTGAATGAGTGGGAGAGCTTCTGTGCTCCCCAGTGCTCCCTGGACCAGGGAACCAACAGAGGAAAACCGCAGGCTCACAGTTGTACCACAAGAGCTACAGCAAAAAGGAACTGAACACAACAGCTAGATCCAGGCCAGGCATAACTGGATAATCTCAAACACAATAGACTGGCACCCGAATCTCATTAACTCTAAGGTTGCAACAGCACCAAAGCTCTAAACCAAAGGTCAGAGGTCAGTGCTATACAAACTGACAAAGACAAGGAACAAAATGCAATCTCAGGCCTCAAGCCCACCAATAAGTGCAGAGGACACTAGCTCAGCAGAAATGAATGAATTAACAGAGGCGGAAGCAAAGGAACAACAGCATAAAGGTATAGAGGAACTCAAACCAGAATTAACGCCTGAAAGAAAAAAAGAAATTTTTGAATACATAGCATCTAAGGTAATGAATCAAATCCAGAAACATATGGGGGTAATCCAATGCCCACCCAGAACAAGCACAGAGCACACTATTCCAGTTGAAACATATGAATTAAGAATTCCGCAAGCAAAGAAACAACAGGAGAAAGGTAAAGAGGAACTCAGAGCAGAAATAATTTCTGAAATAAAAAGAGAATTCTTTGAAATCATAGCACCTGAAGTAGAGAATCAACTCCAGAAATACATAGAGAAAATCCAATTTGGAAAAACCTCTTCAGTAAAAGAATTAATAGGTACCTCTAAAGAAGACATTGAGAAAGAAATAGAGGAGATCAGAAATATGATGGGTTCCGGGAATGAGCAATACAAAAAAGAGATAGATCGCATGAAGCAGAGTCAAACAGACTCAAAAAAAAAAAAAGAAAAATTCTGGCAAGCCTCAAAGATATAAAAAAAAAAAAAAAAGGTTGATGAAGAAGTGAAATACTTCCACGACAAAAGTTCTTATAGAAGAACTTAAAAATCTCAATCACAAGTCTACAAAACCATTTCAGTGAAAGCGAAAAGAGTTTCAGATCTTGAAGATGCTGGACCACCTAGTGAAAAGGTAAGAAAGGATCTCTAAAAAACAATGACAATGCAGGAAAAAATAACCCATCAACTGCAATATGATGCCAAGATGAACAATGTGAGATTAATTGGCATCAATGAGAATGAAGGAGTTAATACAAAGGATATAAAAAGAATATGGGCAGAAGTAGTAGCAGAAAACTTCCCAAATATGAGAAAACAATCCAACATTCAGGTAACCGAAGCATAAAGAAAACCAAATAACTGCAACCCAACTAAAAACACAGTAAGACATATAATGGTCAAGATCCAAGATATCTAACACAAGAATAATATACTGAAACCTGCTAGAGAAAAGAAGCAGACGACTTTCAAAGGAAAACCCATCAGAATTACAGCTGACTTCTCTACACAAAGAATGAAGGCAATGAGAATATGGAGCAGAGTTCTTCAAGTCCTCTAGGAAAACAAATTCCAGCCCAGACTATAATACCCTGCAAAACTCTCTTTCAAGTTTGATGGAGAATAACAGCTACACTCTTAATTCACTGATAAGAGATATCTGCTAAAATAATATCTGTAAATATAATATCATGTATGCACCTTGTACAATACCAAAACATTACGAAAACAGTTTGCAATGTATTTATTTATTGAATCTGTATTGTTAAGGTGTCTTGAAACTGTCTGATTGACATTTGTAGTTCAATAAAATAAAAAGAAAAAATTAAAAAAAAAAAAAAAGAAAAATTCTGGCAAGCCTCAAAGATATAAAAAAAAAAAAAAAGGTTGATGAAGAAGTGAAATACTTCCACGACAAAGAACAACTAAAGAATTTCATGATGACAAAGCCATCCCTTCACAGGCTGCTGAAAGGTGTTCTAGAGAGACACCACAATGACCAGAACTCCATTAATGAGAATGGAAGGAACCCACTAAACAGGACAGACAATTAAACACAGGTTACAAAGGAGTAAACAACACCAGGTAAGTATCATGACAAACATAAGTCAGCACATTTCAATTATAACCATCAATGTAAATGGACTCAATTCACCAATTAAGAGAAATAGACTGGCAAAGTGGAATTAGGAAACAAAACCCAACAATATGTTATATACAAGAAACACACTTAACTCAAAAGGACATTCATTGGCTCAATGTCAAAGAATGGAAAACAATACTACATGGCCCAGCACCTCAGAAAAAGCAG
>PVKA01019354.1:0-42209 GCA_004027165.1 Ctenomys sociabilis | reverse complement strand
GGGAGGGAGGGAGGGAGGGAAGAATTAGCAGGAATCTCTTCTCTCTGGCACCTCCACTGGGCAGGAGACTGACTCTGGCCTCACCCCTGGCCCCTCTTACTACCAGACCCCACTGCCTCTGCTCACAGAACATGTTGCTTGGATTCTGCATCCCCCATTTTTGGCAGTACTGGGGATCAAACTCAGGACCTTGTACTTGCCAGGCAGGTACTTATGTCCCTGAGCTACATATCCCCAGCCCGTCACTGGGATTCTTGCCGAAGGAAGGAATACCACTGAGGGATGCACAGTGGAAGGCAGCTGCACGGTACCCAACTCTGAAGCCCTGGCCCAATCATAAGCCTGACCAGGCAGCCCCGAGGCCCAGGCTGAGAGCACCTATGTCACTGTCACCCCCACCATGCCTACCATTCTGGGTGAGCTTTGTGGAGCAAATGAGGGTGGCAATCTGAAAACTGTCCTTTGTGCTGTCCTTGCTGGGGGTAAAGGTGGCCAGGTTCTTGGATGCCTGGAGCTCCTTTTCTTCCATCTCCATCTTGGTCCCTGGCAGCATCAGGTAGAATTTAGCATCTTCCATTTTCTTGTTGTCACCCTGAGGACGAAGCATGTCAGAGATGTCAAACAATGCGAGGCGTGAGCGGGTTTCTCTAGGACCACTGCAGGGCCAGCACTAGACGCGTGGCCTTCTGGGTTACGCGCTCAACCCCTCCAACTTGGGCACTGTGATATCTTTAGGCTAAATTTGAGCCCAGAAGTAATGTTTTCATTGAATGAAAATGAAATAGTTGTAAACCAGAAGCCAAGCTATCCTACTGTCTGCCAAAAGTAACCAACTGTGTCACAAAACAGTTGGGTGTCATTCTCTTGAACCTCCAAATGGCCAATGCTCCACTTCCTTGGGGTGAGTGAGCTGGGAGAAACAGCTCGCGATGCCTTCTGGAAGTATCATCAATGGATGGAGATGTGATGGAAAACATTCTTCAGGTAGGTACATATCAAAAGAGTGGATGGGCACCGCCTCACCCAGATACTCCTGGGTATTATGAGATCCCCTGGCGTCGGCTTTATATTTTACAGTCTCAGTAAATGCAACAACTCGGCACCCATGAGGAGGAAAGCATGGGAATACACACACTAGGAAGGGAGTGAGGCCCCACAAACACACACACAGTGCCTGGTCCACAGTGATGCGCAAACCACATCCTGCAATGCCCATGGCAGTCTAGCCAGGCCCCGCTGGGAGCTGCCTAGCACCCCGGACGACGCGGAGCGGAGGAAGCTGCCCTCTCCCCACTCAGAGCCAAGGCGACCCTGAGCATGTGCGTGGACGCTCTCCCAAGGCCTAATAACAACACAGAGCGTCTCACCGAGGGTTGGGAAACCACAGCGGACACGGACAGAACCTGCTATGTGTCCAGTCCTTAAGGGACAAATGCACGCAGCTCTCAAGAGGATCCCGAGGTCCGTACGTGCACACCTGAAAGCGGCTCAGGGGCCAGTTTAAAGGGAGGGAATATGCTCTTGCTTGTTCTGCTGTGAGCCGCACCTTATACACCACCAGGTCGTGCCTCCCGTCGCGCAGCGTGGTTCCGTCCGGGTTCATCAGTTTCACAAAGGCCACCCCAAAAGGTCGCTCTGATTTATCTCTGGCTGAAAAGACAGAAACGTGTGTCTGAGTGGTGGGGAAGACAGCACCAGAAGGTGATGTCTGGGGCAGTCGATGTCACAAGTGCTCTCAAGTGGGATGGTCCATCAAACCGTGATAAATACAAGTCAGAAAGGCACAGTGAGCTGTGTGTCATGGATCCCCACCATGAGAGAAGCCACTCCCCCAGGCATATGCCTCTTCCTATGTCCCCTATTACTGAGCCCAGTATCCACAGAATCCTCCAGAACAGAAACACTGGGGTTGCCACTGGCTCTCCCATACCCACGCCACATCCTGAGCTCCCACAAAGCTTCTTTTCTGTCTTTCTCTCCGTCTCTTCCATTCCTACCCAAGGCCGGAACACCCTCATGCTTCCCTTTCCTGCTCCTCCTGCCCCACCTGGTGGCACGAGGGATTGAGCCCAGGGCCTTCACACTGAGCTACACCATAGCCCCCTTTCTTCTTTTATTTTAAGACAGGGTCTCACTAAGTTACCCAGGCTGGGTTCAGACATGTGACGTCCCACTTCGGCTTCCCACACTGCTAGGATTCCAGCTGTGCATCACCACCCCTGGCTCAGCTACTTAATTCTACAAGTCCCCACTAAGTGGGCACTGTCTCAGGTCCTCTCCCACCCAGTATTTTCTCCACACTGCACCCAGTGGGAGCCCCCCAAGGCAAAGGCACCCAACTGAACTGCCCTTTAAACAAGGTCACTTCTGCTGTTCTGACGGATGCTGGGATACGCACTAGGCTTCAGGGTTATGACGCCACCTGTCGTCTCTGCCACCTCACTCCTCCCCAGCACACAACTGTGGCCTGTGGTGCCTGAGGAGGGTCTTCTGGGCAGGGAAGAAGGACCTGAACCACCTCTAGGCTCACTGTTCTCATTGGATTCCTACAGTGGGTGACCTGCACCAGACCCAACTCTGATGACCTCACAGTGCCTCAGTAGTTACCACAGCTTGACCATTGCTCCTGCTTACCTATTCTCTTGCTTACCGTCATCTGGCTATACCCACGCTAGGGAATTATGGGTAAAGTGGTTATGAACATACACTATCCCACCTACCCTACCCCAAAACCCAAACCAGAAACTACCTTGTAACAGCTGCTTTCCAGCATGATAAAAAGGACCTCAGCTTCATGCCTTGGGTCCTGCCCATCTCAAATCATCCAGCATCAGAGGTATAGAGAGCCCAATCCCATCACTGCTTAGCCCTGTGGGCCTTTTCAGTACCTTGGATTTTTTTTATGCAAATTTGAGTTACAGTTGGAATATATCTTAACAGATTGCTATGGATACTAAGGCTAGTAGCAAAGGGGTATCAAGTAAACACCAGGTACAAACTAAGACTTTATTCATCTTTTGCTTAGTATAGCTGCTCCATATCTAGATGCAGCCACTTGGATCAGAACAATCCCATGTGGCTGGTGTGGACCACGTGGCCAGCCTGCAATGGCCGCATCTGCACCGACCATGCACAGCTGCTTTTCCTTGTCCTCGCTCCCTGAGTGGTGCAGCATGACAACCCTGTGCACAGCATTGCAGCAAATCACAGATCTGAAGCCATGTGGATGTAGCCTGAAGAATATGCAGGATACACAGGTGATATAGCAGTGCGTGACACTGTTCTATCCAGACTTTAACATCCAGGTTTTAGTGTCTGCATGGAGTCACTCAGGAGATACGAACGACACATGTACACGCACATGAAATGATCAATACTGAATACTTTATCTTATAAAAATGGCAATTTCATGAAGTCCAACCAGATACTATTACTACTATTGTTATTATTTATGATACTAGGGACCAAACCAGGGCCTCCACACTGGACTACATCCCAAGCTATTTTACTTTATTTTGAGACAAGGTCTTACTACGACACTAAGTTGACAGGTTGGGCTGGCACTTGGGACCCTCCTGCTTCAGCCTCCCACAGCGCTGGGGTTACAGGGACATGCCAGCAAGGAGACATGGTTGCCTTGCTACTCCTGCTTTACCTTGCTGAGCTCATTTGGACCAAGTTCTGCTCACCCTCGAGTCCCAGCTACGACGCAGGAAACACAAATGCACAGAAACAAACAGGCTGGGTGAGGAACCATGCCTCGCGCCCCTCTGCCCATGTTGGGCACAAGCTGTTCTTCCTGGACATGATCGCCTATTTCCTGGTTCACCTTCCTAACCAGACTCCAGGGGCTCCATGGGGCAGTGTCCTCCTGGCTGCCAGACACCGAGCCCAGACCTGGCCTGGCGTGTGGGCCTGTGAGGGCCACTTATTTTGGATGAAGGTTACGTTTCTGTGCAGTGTTGAACGTCAGCAAGGCACCTGCAGAAGTGCGGGTGTCGGCTCAGAACACCCCACCACTACCCGTGGCCCACATCTGAGAGGCCAGCTCAGGGCCTGGGACTTAACATTAGAAACAGCTGTGTCATGAAACAAACGACAAGTGCGAGAAACAATGTCCAGTTGCTTTCTCGCTGTAGACATCTCAGCTGCGTGGCGTCACAGAAGGAACGCAGTTCCCTTCACCTCCATCGTGCGACCCCTGCTGTTGCCAGGCAGCACCTACCCGTGTCACACAGAACACACGGGGGACACGCTGGCCATACAGGCACGACACACGTTTCAGAAGCCCAGCAGAATCGACTCTTCTGATTTCCTTCACACTAATAAATTCTAAAACAAAGCCACCACGTTTCTAGTTTCCAAGCATCAAACTACAGCACAAGAGCACTGTCAAGCACAAGACAATGTTTCTGAACATAGAACGTCTCAGTCTTCCTGATACTTACATTCCTGAGATGATCTGTGTCGGAAGGTAAATCGTATGTGGCAACGAGTGACGTCCTCTATCGCAATGAACACCTGTGCGAAGGAGGAGTTAGCAGCTTAGAGGTACACGGAGCCTGGCACCAAGGCTCACGCTACAGAACGAGGTCCACTTTGAACGAATTCATTTATCCTGACACAACACTGCACGTACTCGTGAGGGACAAACAGGATGCTTTAATTCATACATGGTACTTTGTCATGAAATCAGAGCAACTAGATCTCCATTTGAAGTTTCTTTCTTTTAGAAATTTTTATTAGTATGTTTCTAGTACATATATAACGGTTATATTCATCACAGAGAGCTGATAGATGTGTGACTCTCCAGGTCTTCTCCTTTTGGTGACTACATTCCTACCCCCAGATATTTTGAGATATACAACAATAACTGGGCTCAGTGTTAGTATCTTACTATTGCACAAATGCAGAGTGACACTGCTATAAGCATTTATGAACAGGAAGCTGAGTCATCTTTAAGATAAAAGAAGTTTAGATTAGCTTGGTGTTTATCATAGAGTACATAGGTAGCATAAAAATGTCCAATGTTTTCTCTATTATAAAACAGTGAATACTTCAGTGGGAAAAGACCAGTAATTTGAGAACTACACAGGATGCTTCACTGCAAGATGTACATGATACAGTAATAATCAGGTTCTAGATCAAAAGGAAAAGGTAGAGGAGGCTACTGTGTAGATACAGAGAAGGAACGAGGGGATAGGGGATGGGGGGGTGGGGGACGGAGGTGAGGAGAGGGGGTCGGGGGATGGGCACACACAGGAGAAGGAGCAATTAAGGTGTGGAAAATAGCTCAATAAAGACTGCGCAATTATATAATGGAACATTATGTAAGCATCTAAACAAATTTTTGAAGAATGTACAGTGCCTGCAGTAAGTAGCTTTAAAAACAATATGAGTTCATAGGAACAGCACCCTTCAAAACCTGAGCTGCAGAAACAGCTGAATGAGAAGTGGAGTGTGAATTCTGTGTTTGGAGACAGGTCTTTAGTTTAGCTTTAGCGTTCTATGTAGCACTCCTATGACTCTGGCAGTCAGCCTGTGGTACTTCTGAAGAAGTGTCTCCTGCTCAGGACCTGACACAGAGGAGCTCTAGTGTCTCGGGGGTCTCTCCTTAAGACACCCAGTCACCAACTTAGAAAGAGGGGTTTACAGGTACGCAGGACCACTGCAGGCCCAAAGGAGGTGCCTGATCTGAGAAGCACTGTAGAATTTATAAAACTGTCTTTTGTTTTCAAATCTATTTATCTATTTACTTATTTATTTGGTATAGGGTCTCACTATGCAGTTGGGCCTTATAGTGATCCTCCTGTCTCAGCCTCCCCAGTGCTAAGATCACAGGTATGTGCCACCATGCCCGGGGTGCCAGGGCTGGCACAGTATACAGTATCAGGAATCAAACCTGGGTCCTTGTGTTTGTCAGACAGGCACTTAGACCACGGACCTATCTCTCCAGCCCATTGTAAAACCATTTTTTTTAAACTGTAAAGAAGCCCATGAATGGATAGGAGCCAAGAAAAAAGTGCATTAGGCAACTGCTTGCAGAATGTGTGAAATTTCCATCTGGTTTTGGACCATGATGGTAGGTCACTACCTCATTACCAGGCCCCTAGGCTCAGATTTCTATGTATCCCTGAAAGAGAAAGTCAAAGCTGCATTGAGTAAGGAGGGATGCTCTGTGGAATCAAAACTCAGCTCATCTCTAACTCAGGTAACGCCGGAACGACTGGGAACCAACGTAGAGACAGGCACAGAAGTGGGGCTCAGTGGATGCCAGAAGGGACAGAAGGTGAGCGCTTACCTTGACGGTCTCATACCAACAGGGCTGCTTGACTTGGTAGTAGACCACTGACTTGTACTCAGACAGGCCCTCGTAGCCAGCGCCAGGGTGAATGGCTTTCTTTGGATGGAAAGAAAAAATTTGGAGAGGACACTGCCAACCTGGAAAGCCAGAATCCTTCGCACCTCGTGCCCGAGCCCCCACCCAGACACATCCCGTGCACCCCTTCTACTGGCCTCTGCGACCCGATGGGTTCTGGGGTCTGAAAAGCAGAGCAGCACTGGTTTCCACCACTCTTTTTAAAAGGTTTCAGTACATAAATCTGGTAGCAGCTAAGGAGCCAGCACTATTAGAATATGTCTGTCCTGTGGCTCCTATTCTTCTGTTCTCAAGCATATATTCTTTCTCCTTCCTTCTTTCCTCCCTTCTGTATCTCCCTTGTTTAGTTTTGCTTTTTCCTACCTTTGTAGCCCTGGGGATCAAACCAGTGCCTTCACAGGGGACACATCCCCAGGACTTTGTTGGAGAGGCAGATTGCTAAGATGCCCAGGCCGGGCCTGCGTTTGCCACCCTTCTGCCTCAGCCTCCTGGAGTGCTGGGATGACAGGCTGGCAGCACCAAGCCTGGGTGTGCTGCTTCAGGGACTTGGTGCAATGGTTCCCTATGCTCGAACTCAGGGCCGTGCCTTTCCTAAGTAGAGCAGTGCATGGCCCAGGTGAGGGGAACAAGGATTCAATGGAGGCGCTTCTCAGCTGGTTAGCAAGGCCAGGAAATGAGCAACCAGGAGGGGCTACATGGTTCAGAGGTTCAAAGGCTCTATCTGTGGCCCGGAGCACTGTTCTTCCCTCTAGTACAGAGAACGGCCTGGCTTCCTAAACTGGGCATCTGTTTCCTTCGGAGATGGAAACACCCATTGCGAAGGGGAAGGCTGTAGTCCTCTGTGCCCTGAGGACCTTCGAAGAAGGACACTTAGTGTGTCCTGTGCACCAGGAGCGTGACCCTGGGATTCCATCAGTCGCTCTGGCTTACCCCGCGGACACAGGGCTCGCTGGAGGTGGTGACAGCCTCCAATGACTGCCCCACCTCTCCTTCTCTTTAATGGTGGGATCAAGGCCCACATGAAGTCACAGAGGAAGAGAAAGCTGCCAGAGTCGGAGAAGCTCTGGACTAGAAGTCAGGATGGCTGACCCCGAGCCACTCTGCCTCTAACTGAGCAAGTTCTCTGTCAGGGACTGCAGACTCCTGATGATTAAGCAGACAGCAGGGGAGGGCCGGCCTCTGCTCAGGGCCCTCGGGCTCAGCAGACTGCCCAGCGGGCAGGCTTCTCTGGGCTCCACCTGCCCACCTGAAAACAAGGTGCCTTTCAAGGTGGTAGAGTATCCATGCCACCCTGCTCAAGACCAGGAGAAATGACAAAGCTTGAGAGTCACTAAGAATGCCAAAGAGCCTGCACTCCAAGCCTTCCCCCTGGTCCTCTGTGGCTGGAGCTAGCTATTTCTTAGCCCAGGAGAGGTAAGACCCTACATGGCCTCAGTAGTAAACCTGGGCCTCCGTAATCACAAATTTCAGATTTTCTACTGTTTTCTTGAACAAGCACAGTGACCGTACCACGGGAAAGATTAATAAGGGCAGAGTCTACCATATTAATGAAGCAGCGCACGAGGGCAGCAGAGTTCCCAGGAGGCACCACGCACCTCTAAGAGGTTGCCATCCTCATCAAACACAGACATGGTGACCTCCACATTCTTGGGCGTCTTCTTCTTCCCTTTGTCAAACTCACCATGGATTAGGGTGACATAAATGTCGTTCCGGACGTCCCCTGCAACGTGACAGTTCACATATGAGCATTGTCAAGAAAAGTTGTTTTAGACTTTCAGGATGTAAAAGGAATGTAAAAGGTGAGCAGGGATCATGTCACCAAACTCATGGGTCTGTCCCTTTAGCTTTTCCTTGCCTACTCTGTCTTTGAAATGTAGGTTTTGTGAAAAAACCCTTCTCAGTAGTCTTTACTACTAAGTAAATGATGAATTACTGTCTAATAACTATTTTCCAATAGTGCCCTGAAAATACATCTGCTAATCATCAACACAATTTTTTAAATTGAGTGCTATGTGCTAGTGTGTAATGTATATTAACTGAATAGATTATGGGCTAATTTATTAAACAACAGAACAATCTGATAAGATAGACACTATTTCTGAAAGGCCACAGCGTACCTTTTATTTATTTAAATTAACTTTTTTAAAACCAATGCCCAAGAATTTTGTTTTTGTTAACAATTTAATGCAAAAAATACATTAAAATTAATTCATAAATGTATAGCTGTCATAGTAAAGAAAAGTTTAAGTATATTGTGCATACAACAGACTGTGGAATATCCAAAAATCATATCACGACTCAGAGCTGAGAAGACTCACTATTAAAAAATAACAATCATATTATATAAACTGCCTTTCCCTGTGAAAAATAAGAGGCCACAGCACTGTGAACAAACAGGGCTGCAGAATTTTAGCATCTGTTATTTGGATCACTTCTCCCATTAGAAAAAAAAAAAAAAAATCAAGATCGCGCTTATAGTTTTTGATGGAGGAAGAAAAGAAGTTGTGTTCATACAGCCCAGCTTGAAATCTGCACGGACATACTGTCAGTGGAGAAGCTGACCATTTGTGTCAAAAGCCTTTGGTGACACACAGCAATTCCAATGATAATGCACCCCAAGAACAGGCATAAATGTTTCAGGCAACAGTGGCCTAGCCATAAGACAGCAGTCCCAGGAGGTTGTCTCAACTTGGATCTGTAAGTGTACTCTAATACTTGCACCACACGGTAAAGCTGTTGCTGGACAGTGTATGAATGTATAAAAGAGAGAATCTGGATGAATACATTGTGGTCTAATCAGAGGATGCAGTAGCAGTCACTTAAAAGGACTAGTGGAGCCCAAGTGTACCAAGACCTGCACTTGGACCTGGAGGATGAGTGAGAGCCAGCCCCCCCCCCCCCACTCTGGGGTACAGGAACACGAGGCACAGAATCACAGCTGCATTGCCAGAAAGACACAGGTGTCCATGTGCATGGCTGCCATGGAGACAGAGAGGAGAGATGGCTGAAGAGGTCTTTCAGAGGAGAAACCGGCAGGCCTCACTGTGAGGGAAGGAACATGAGATGCGCACAGTGACTTTCAGCTTGTTTGTGCTGATGGGTGCACGGCAGTGCCTTCCCCTGGGAGAAAATATAGCAGAGGAGCCCCGGCTCTAGACGCATAGAAGAATGAGGGACACAAGAAGAGGCTGACAAAAAAACGAACCAACGAAGGTAAGGAGAAGGGTACAGGAGGGGAGGGCACAGTCTGCACTCAAGTGCTCACCCCAGGAGTGATTGGCCACACCGCCATGGGCTGCAAAGGAGTCGCCTCACCACCTTCAGTGGTGAAGACAGGATGTGAAGGCAGTGGACAGATGGAAGGCACACGTGGGAAGCCGCTGTCAGGACAGCAAGAAGAGGGCTGCCCACAAGGCAAGAAGAAGAGCCTCATGGGAAACAAATCATCAGGATGACTTTGCATTTCCAGCCTCCAGAAATGAGAGAAAGAGTTCCTAGTTTTGGATACCTTCTAGTCTGAGGCATTCTCTCATGGAGGCCCTAGCAAACTCATACAGGCCCAAGGACCAGGCACTGAGTGAGCAAAGCAGAGGATGAAACTGGGCAACCTAGGGTTCCTAGCAGGGGTCCCCAGGGGAGGAAGATGCACAGGGTCACCAACCACACAGTGCTGCAAGGAATGAGGGACTCATTGTACCAAATGTTGCTATGAGGCCAGGGTCCGTCAGGAGGGTCAAAGACCCCTGATAGACCTAGTGACACTGAAATTGTCGGTGACCCAAGGGAGGGCCTTCTGGAAAGGCTAGAGGGGAGGGGAGGGGGCAAGATCGAACAGAGTGGAGACCATCAGTTCCAAGGCCCTGCCTGACAGATGGGGGTGCAGGACAAGAGCACCTGAGCTGCCGGGGAAGAGGGACAGAACAGCTAAGATGTGACCAGGACGCTGTGCAGATGGGGACAGGAGGAAGACGCCCAGGCTCAAGGAGCTTCGTCTACTCTTGGGCACCTGGTTTGGCCTCGGGAGGAATCTGCTTGTCTGTATCATCAGGTTTCCCAAGTGACCTAAGTCCCTGATGCAGAAAACCAGCACTGGCAGCACCGTCCTAGACAAAGTTTAATGGCCCCTGCTGCCTGGTGCACCAACCCTATAACAAAAGTATTTTCATACCCAATTAAAAATAAGCTCACCTTGTTGAAGTAACAAACCCTTCTACTTTTTCAGATGTGTATTGCCTAGCAGTAAAGATGCCTTTATTAGAGTCTATGACCCATATTTGTTTTTAACAAGAACACAAAACATTTTCCCAGAACATCGATGAATATGTAGCAAGTTGAACTCGCTCTGGAATGGACGAACCAAGTGCACAGCGAGCTGCCTTCTCTGGCGAGGAGAGCAGAGAATCCCCTTTCTGTAACTTCCACTCCTCCACGCCACAGGCACTCATTTAATAACCACCACGTGTAGACAGTGGGTGCCACCACAAATCATTTCCGCCCATTCATTTCCCACAGGAGTACGATCTTGCATTACTCTAAAGAACTGCATTGTTTATGTAGCAGATAACAAGCTGGTTTTCTAGAATTTCTCTAACATATGATTGGTTTTCTACAAATCTTACTAATATTGTAGTAATATGAATACTGACATTTAAAAACACTATATAGATTAAGGAAGTGGCGGAAGTCAGTCAAAAGAACACATATACAGATAACGAGAAAGGTAAAAGGTGGCAAAAAGGTAAAATTAAAGCAGAACTGCAGAGTGTCTATATTCTTATTATAGAACAATGCCACAGCACCCAAGGAACTCATGGGTGTGCAGTAGGGGATGCCTTGAGACTGAGCAGAGTTTGGGGGCCCCCGGGCTGGTGACCCCTGGTGAGGAAAGGTGCAGGAGACGCCTGCACCAGGAACCTCAAGCGATCGCCTGCTCCAGGGAGAGGTGTCTAAAGAAGGGTTTGTGAATGACTGGTAGGGGGCAAAGAAGCAGACAACGCTGAGTCACATTTCACAAGTTTTCTTGGCTTTGCCTCTGGGCAGCTCTGCTTTCTGCAGCTGCCACTGTCTTGGTGCCACTGAAAGTAGATAACTTCTTCCCACAGACCCAGATGGCCCCACCCGTCTTACCCAGGAACTCCTGCACAGAAGAGGCACAGAAAACAAGAGTCACGTGAAGAGTTTACCTGGCAGTATGATTTCTGGAAAGCCCATTTTTCGAGCTATTGCTGTTGATCTGTCAATCAAGTGTGAAAAATTCTTCTGAACTTGCGTGAGGTCACCAGGCAGTAGCTTGAAGGACACCCAAAGTCCTTTAAGGAAAGAAAAGATAAACTTTGGTGTCTGTGTGACCTTACCGCCCTCTGCTACATGTGCACATCAAGAAAAGTGACCTGTCTAATAAAATCCAGGTCCCTTAGGGTAAGGACGTATAGAATAAATTGCACCCAATTTATACAGGTGGTGCATCCCTGTCATGTCAGCAGTCTGGGAGGCTGAGGCAGGAGGATCATAGGTCACCACAGCCTAGGTGACTTAGTGACTTATGAAGATGTTTCCTAAAACAAACAAACAAAAAAGTTAAAAAGGGCTGGGGATGTGGCTCAGTGCCAGGGCCAGGGTTCAATCCTAAGGACTTCTAAACACAAACACGTAAATTCTTCCCCAGTTAACTTATAATTTTAATGAAAACATCACTAGATTCATAATAGGATTTCAAAAGCTGATAGAGAAGTGAAAAGAGTCTCACTTTAGATGTGTGAGTGAGAGGGGAGGCGACCCTGGCAGATACCAAAATACACAACAGAACGAGTGATGGGAAAGACACCAGGTTATAGCATGCGGTGAGATCAAACACTGAAAGAAAAAGAGCCTCAGCAAATCATGAGACAGAAAACGCTGAATTTCATAAGCATACTGGTGCAATTTGTCTGCTGTTTTAAGGTAGAGTAAAACAAACTTCTCACTTCCTATGGTTATTAAAATAAACTTCTACCAAATAGCAAAAAAGGCAAGAAATTAGTATAGCTATTAAATCAAATGGAACCATGTTTTAAGTACAGACAAAATAAAAGCAAAAGAATTACCCACACACAAACTAAAGTTTGGATACATATAAAAATGTAAAAGGAATAAACATAAAACAATAAGATACTTGTAAGAAATTATCAATGTACAGGTACCACACCTTCTTACAAATAAACAGCATAAAGAAAATCCACAGGGAAATATAAGAAGTGTATAATTATGTAGCAAAACAAAAGAAAAAATTTAAATAAAATAGTTTATCATCTTCATGATACAAGACAGATTATTATCTTCACCATAAAATCTGAAATGGGAAATTTATGGTGTGTGTGTGTGTGTATTCATAAGCACAGATGAAGGCTGTATAATTCATTTTCAAATTGCTTATTCAAATGCAAGAGCCCCATGGAGTCTTCAAACTTTAGTACAGATTTTTAAACATGAGCTCACAAAACAGGGAAGAGCATGAGAAGGACCGCTCCAGCCTGGAGCCTGCACCCTGGGGAGAGACCTAGCTTGGCAATATGGATGTCTTTGGTGCCAATTTCTGCCACATGACCCAGAAATCCCACTTCCAGAATTTTCTTGGGAAGTTAATCCCCAAACATGGGAAAAGTATCACTAGAATGACAGTCATGAGGGAGTCATTTAAATGTACAGTGACAACAAATTACAGCCCCATGTGTCTACCTAGTGGACCGAATGTTCTTAAATCTATTAAGTAAAAATGACAGGAGGACACTGTTTTATAGACTAAAGTCCTATACCGGGTCCCAAAATGCCAAGCTAAAAGTGAAAGCTAAGTCCAACATATCAAAGTTCTACACCACCCCCCCCAAAAAAAGTGTTACCTGATTTTCAGAGAAATCAGCTAACCTCGCTCAGTTGGCCAGTGCCAGCTGGCATGATAACGAGGCTTCCTGTTTTTGCCCTTACAGAACAAGCAACGTGCTGCTGACCAGTGGGCCACTTGCCTCCTGCTCTACGTCTGTGCTCACCCTGCAGGGACACGAACTTCGAAAGGACCGGCCATGTTTTCGTTAATTTCTTTTTTTCACCCTTTCTCAGCTTAAAAAATCAACCTTTCCCATTCAGCCCACTTCTTCATTTATTTATTATACAGGGTCTCACTACATAGATTGGGCTCTGTGACTCTCATTTTCAGCCTCCCAAGATCTGGGATTACAGACGCACACCACCACACCCAGTCTCAATCACAGTCTCAGTGTGCCCCTGAGGGGGCTGGGCCGGCACCACACACCAGGGATTAAATCCCAGTCATGGCACTCTGCCCAAGCAAGCGCTTTAGTCCACTGAGCTATCTGGCCAGCCCTCACTTCTATTTTATTTAATGAAATGGTGTGTGATTCTACAAGAGAAAATGAAGTTAAAAAAAAACCCAGCAAGAACCAAAAAAAGTTTGATAAATTGAATCAAGAAAGTATTAATGGAGCTGCAAAAAAATATTAAGAACAGAAAAACATAAGAAAAGTGCTTCTTTTGTTGCTCTGTAGCAAAAAGAAAATACTATTTTTTTTATTTTGAGACAGTGTCTTGCTATACAGTCCAAGCTGGCCTTGAATTGAGGGTCTCAGTGTCCTCAGGGTCTCAGCATCTCAAAGTGCTGGGATCTCAGGAATGCACTACCATGCCCAGAACACAGACAGACAGATAGACAGACAGACAATAAATCATACAGCCACAGCCACCTATTTAGTACAAGCACTTGCTACTCTAAAAGTATATTCTTAAGACCTCCAAGAAACCAGCTATGCTTGGTTAATTATTTACAGATTATCTGTCACCCACCTGTCCTTCCTTCTCAGGATACCTGCATATACACGAGAACCTACATGTACTGAAAATAATGTATTATCTGCTTGCTAACTTTTCAGAAAATAGTTACAGGTAGTGAAAACAAAAGTGCGTCAATCTTCAAATTTATCCAAATATGGTTGCTATCTTGGTATTTGAATTTTAGCATTTTGACTGCTTTCATCATCATTCATGTTTAATATGAATTTTCAAAGGCAGAACTTTTCCTTGGGAAAATTCTGCCAACAGGGCAATCCAGGTGGCTCCTGAGCTGGCTTCGTGAGGCATCCGTTCTCATGCTGACGTGTGTCCACTGACAGGCTTTGCTCTCCTTCCCAGTCTTAAGAAATGTCATGGAATGAATTTATTCAGAGAGCAGAACATAATTACTCCTTAATCTCTTTCTCCTCTGCGTATTTACTTGGAGCCAACACTGGGAACGCAGGCTAGGAGAAGACTGATGAGAGAAAGCGGGTGCCAGAGCATTCCGCCACCAGGAGCAACCCATCCCTTCCTGCTGGGTGTGTTCTGCATCGCAGGTGGGTGGTCCCCAGCACAGGCTGTTTTGTATCACGGAAGGACTGGGAAGGGCGGGGCAGGAGTCGGAGGGCGGGGCAGGAGTCGGAGGGCGGGGCTGTGTGTCCCCTCCCACCTAGCCTGTCCTCTCCCAGGCCACAGGCGCTGTACCTTGTCCTTTGTGATTCACTTCCTTTGTTGCTATCACTTTATTCAAGACTGACGTCAGTGGCTCATTTTCTCCAATCACATTTGACGTTATCAGGGGTGCCATGAGGAGCTGTCTCTGCCGGATATAGGTCTCCATTGCAATTCTGGGAAAGAGGAAAGGAGAGTTGAAGAGAAAAAAGGGTGCACTCTGCTGTGTGTCTGTTTAGCACAGCCTCAGATGGTAGCGGATCTTAAGGAATAATTTAGAAATTTAAAAATCGCAACTTATCAGAAGGCACCTCCCACTATTAAGTACAGATTACAGGGGTCCACTGTTTGGGACCTGCACTGGGCTCTAACAAAACAGGCTAAAAATCAGCAAGAAATCACCCCAGTAAAGGTCTAGGCAATAGGGGCTGAAATTTAGGTAACTTCAACTTTCCAGGAAATCAGCACAGAAAGCTAACAGCACACCTCCAACAAGCCAGTCTCGATGGGCAGGATAATGACATTCCCCTGCAATAAACCTTTTCCCAAAAAAGGTAACTCATCAGTTATTTTCTATTGTTCTGTGTCCCAGTCCCTGCAAGGACAGTAACTTTGACATGATGAATCCACTGTCTGTTTTTGCTGGTTGTTTTTGATTTTGTCAACCTTTTCTATCCAGACAATCTCTTCTGTTGGGATATTTATTCTTTTGTTGTTCTGAGGTCTCCATCTGTAACCCACGCTGGCCTTTAACTCACTATGTAACCGATGCTGGTCTCAAATTTGTGATCCGCCTGCCTCAGCCTCCCAAGTGCTAGAATTACAGTTATCACACCTAGCTGGCTAACACTACTTCATGGAGTACAGTTTTGGCCAAGTGCAGAGCAGGAAATAAAGCCAATACAAGATGGTTAAGGCAGAAGTCCTGAGAATCTGCCTCAGGTTTTTGAAACTAGCAGCTAATTGGTAGGATTCTCACCCTGACTAACTATATATGCTGATACCTGTGAACTAAGCAACTGTACCAAGGATTGTAATGTGTAACAGTAGGGCCATGATTGGAAGGTCTGTCATTCTGGTCTTCTAAATGCATACTGCTTCTAATGTCATATCAATTACTACTATAAGTTTTCTGTTACAAAAGATTATGGGGCCACAGAGGAAAGTGATCGACTATGTAGAATGTCCCTAAGGAGAGTCACATGGAGAGAAAACATTCTCTCAGGCTTTCTTAGAGAGCAAATTGGTCAAGCAATGGTTGTGACTCATCAAGATGGCTGAAAATGCCAAAAGAGCTACAAATTGCTGTACATGGTTTCAAGGTAAATCCTGAGGGGATTTGACTGACCTTATGAGATACAAAACTTACATTTTTTTGTTAGATAGGTATTGCTTTATCTTGGTCTTAACCATCCAGCAGAAAAGTATATACCCAAGGTATAAAAAGTAAAGCCATATTAATATGCTGAGCTATAAAATACTCAAGTCAACAACTGATGACATTGCCAATCCTATGGATAACCCACTACTATTATGGTCTACTGCACTATATTGAATTATTTTGCTGAATTCATGTTCCTACAATGTTTGAATGGCAATGGAATACCCATCTCTGACAAAACAAAGCAAAAAAAGGGGATATAAACGAAGGACCATTTTATGGTGAAAAAAAAAAATACATGTATCTGTATATGCAAATTAGGATACACAGCTACTTTCTCTTAGTTCAATGAGAAGATTTGTGTTAATAGTGTTTAGACAAGACTGCGTCCTGTACTGTGAATAACTACTATGAAGACAACAATATGCAATATATTAATTATTATGACTGTCCTACTAACCTGTTTTGAAACTGTCTCATTGCTATTTCTCAATAAAATTAATTAAAAAATTTGATTAGGAAACTACATTTACACATATAACAAATACATATACATTGTCTACCACATACTAAGAATATTCTAAGCACTGGATGTCAAGAAGTAAGACAAACACAAATCTAATTTCCTTCTTCCATGGGACTTCTATTCTGATGAGAGGAACAAACCATTAAAAAAGATACATATATAAAACATTTTCTGATAAGAAAATATATATTTGCCATATAAATTTTATACTTCTATACAATGATAAGTCATATATACTGCCTTGCCACTACAATCAAATTGTAGGAAGCAAAAATATTGAAATAGGATGAGCCTGAAACATCACAATTTGTACTGTATGGTATGAGACATACTAAAAGGTATATTTGTCAGATAAAGTAGATATTGTCAGGAAAATAATGAAAGATACACTGAAGATGTTTATAGTAATTATTGCTCAACTCTTGATTTTTCCTCTCATCATGTTTTTCAAGATTTCTAATGTGCATACATATTATTTTTGCTAATAAAAGCATTATTAGAAAATGAGATCAGATAATGAAAAAGTTGAAAAAATAAAGTAATAGAAACAAAAAACAAAGAAGGCCAATTAAGATGTTTAAAATCAACTGTTGGCTGTGCACTGTGACACACATCTATAACCCCAGCTACTAAAGAGGCTGAGGTAGGAAGGTTACAAGTTCAAGACCAGCCTGTTCAGCTAAGTGAGAGACTGTCTCAAAAAAAAAAAAACAAAAATGTGAAGCCGTGGCTCAGTAGTAGAGTGCTTGGCAAGCATGCACGAGGCCTTAGGTTCAATCTCCAATACTGAGAACAAAATAAAAAACTGTAATTCTGTCCTTAACACTAGTCATCTTTCCTTTTGTTTTTCCACTGAATACATCTTGGAAATGACTTGAAAGAAATAAGAAAAAACAAGCCCAAGAACAACTAAAACCAAACGCAAACTTAGCAGTGGACTTCAAGAAAACACTCAAAGCTCTTCTCTGGGAGCTGCTGGGATGGAATTGAATGGGACAGGAGAGGCAGGAGATCTGGCTTCTGGTTCTGGTTCTACTTAACAAGTGCTCTGCAGGACTCTCCCTTGGGCCTCAGTTTCCCTCAGCTGTTCGGCAACAGGCTTGGCTCATATGACTTTGGAGGCTGCCATCGGTCCCTCAAGACATACAGGTGGAGCCTGTGTGCAGGCCCTTGGACATGTTCGTACATCCCCACCCAAGAATAAAGTACACTTAAGACTACAACAGAGGACATCCAGCCAACAAGCTGCCCTTGCGCCTGGAAGATGAAAACATCGCTACATGTGACCAGGAACTGGACTGCTACAAATGACTCTTGGTAAAGGGACCAGTGGAACATACACACTCCTTGTGGCATGAAATGCTACCGTAGTTAATGAAAGCACTCGCCAGAAGTCTTAGGAGTTAAGCGCCAGAGGCTGCAACTAGCAAGGCGAGTACTGTACAGTGGCTGTTGGCTGCAAAGCAAGTAGTAATCAAATTAGGGCTGCATTCCTCGGGGACTCCAAGCACTGCGCCTACAGTGGAGATAATCCCAGGGCTTGCTGTTGTCAAATAGCTGCTGATTCAGAAACTAAGCAGAGAGACACAGGACCAGAAAGAGACACTGCCAAGGTGAAAACAGATACAAAGGCATGGCTCAAATAACTTTCCCATTTGTGAATGCTGTGCCAACTACGGAGATACACATGTGTGATGATATCTGAAATGTATATATACATATAAGTATACATACAACTATATAACTATAAATATATATGTAACATATATATGTTATATAAAATCACGTGTAGTAAGGGTTGGTGAGAGAGCTCAGTGGACTAAGAGCCTGCTTAGGTACTCACAGGGACCTGGTTTCACCCCTGTACCACCTGCTGCGCCAGCCCACCCCCTGCGCGCACTGAGCTGCCACCAAGACCAGGCAGTGGTGATGCACACCTGTAAGCCCAGCGCTGAGGAGACTGAAAACAGGAGGATCACTACGAGTCTGAGCTGTACAGTGAGGCCCTGTACCAAATACACAAGCTACAGTAAGATTCTGTATATACTCATGGATATGAATGTTGTATATTTATATTTATCTAACATTTTATTTGCTTAACAGATCTAATATATTAACATAATGATTAGTACTGCATTAAATTCAGTAGTTAAGTAATATACTTAAACATATTTTATATTATGTAACATATATAACACACACAACATGATAACATCTTGGTCATTTAGGTACCAAATATATCTGATGGTCTTACCGAAGTCTATACCTAAAGATGCCATGGTCATCTTTGAGTCACTCCACCCTGTGAAGCTGTCACAATGACAACGCTGTTTAAGGACACATTTGTCAAAACCTATCCCATCATAAAACTGTGTGTGCATGTGTGCGTTAGGGGCAGGGTGCATGGATATGACAACTATCTCCCCAGTATCAGCCCTAAGATAGGTAAAATAGTGGGCACATCCTCTGCTTGGCAGGCAAGCGTGCAGGTTGTAGAATATCCAATATATGCATGCTTTAAATCAATTAATAGCCTCTGCGTGGAAGCGGGAAGTGCTGTCATGGGTTGTTCCTATCATTACGCTCAGCATGGCTCCCAGGTACGAGACTGGAAACGGAAAGATCGGGATATTTATATTTTAAATAATATAAAATGTAGTATGCATTTATTGTGCAACAAAAAAGAAGGGTGGAACCACAAATAGTTAAAGCAACAAAAATAATTCCTGTCAGTTGTGGAGTAAATTTTTCGCAGTATCTAAATCCTAGACTTTGAGTGCACTGTAGCAATCTATGCGCCCTGAGTAAGCAGCGTTTCCATATACCTGCTTAGCCTGAATAGATCATACAAAAACTTAGGCAAGTCCCAAATTAAAGCTTGTTTTAATCTACATTTCACTGAACTTCAATGAATTTATAGGTTCTGTGTGTAAAGTGTTTTCACCAAAAGCAGTGCTTCATTTCCATGATTTATCTTTGTTTGCTGTATCATTTGCAAGAATGATTTATTAACTCAAATATGCTTGGGCTGGTTGGTGAAAGTATTTGTTCTATCGATCTATGGTAGCAGCTTCCAGGTAGAATACGGACCCTGGGCAGGGTCACTTCTTCCCCGGGGGAACATCACCTGTGGAGGGTGAGGGACACCCGACCGCAGGGCAGTTACCCCCACACCCACAGTTCTCAAGAGTGACAGGGACTGAGATTTGATCCCTCTCAGCCCTGCATCCTGCCCACAGCTCCCTGGCTGCCGCTCAGTATGGGGCCCAGAGCAGCTCCATGGGGTCCTTTCCGGTCCTCCCAGGCTGCCTCTTCCCTGCAGTCACGGGAAGCCTGTGTTGCACAGCCTTGCCCTCGACCTCCTGAAGAGTGGAGTGTGGACAGTGTCGTCAGCTTCAGCCAGAAGGTGTGCAAGATGCAGACCTCAGAACCACCCGGTCAGCACTGCACTCTGACCAGACTCCTTAGTGGTTCATGTCTGAGGCACACAGTGTGAGAAGCCCTGCCCTGCCCTGCCCTGTCCACGTGATGCCCAGGATCTCCATTCCACATGACGGCCCACGTGACAACCTGCAGATTCACGCCAGCTCTGCTGGCACTCACAGGGCACCTTTCTCTGGCTTTCAGCACAGACACACATTCACACTGTATTTTCTATCCCTTCAGTTATTTCTACACAAACAGGACAGGCCCAGTTTATCCTCTCAAACTATAGCCCAAACTAAAAGACTTTGAAAACAGAAGTCTGAAGCCGTTCTCTTCATTGAGAGCATCCTGGCCAAGGCATTTTTCTGTCCCTGAGAAAAGGGCTCCTAGCACCGAGCTCAGAGTTCACATAGCTTTCAAGCAGCTAATCCCAGTCTCAAGTCACCTGGGACACATGCCAAAGTACTTACTGCTGAAAGGGAATAAAATGCTGTTTTTCTTCATCGTCCACCTTCCCGTGTACGATATCAGTAATATCCATCACTAGGAAAGAGATAAGCTTAATTAAAGAAAGTAATTGCTTCATGCCTCGCTACGCTGCTATAGAAAAGGACAGTATCAGCAAACCCAGAACACAAGAGGAAGAAAGACACCAGGCTGGGGCATTTCTATCACGTTGCCGCTGGTGGTCATTGCCCAGCACCACCAGCCCTGCAGCAGGTACTAGGAAAGGGGCTTGGATTTCTTCCATCAACCCTGCAGACCACCCCTTTGAAAAATTCTGCAAGAGTAGAGTTGCTGAATTCTTTGGAAATTTGAGAACAATTCTTTTCTAGTGAGCTTGTGTTCAAAGCCATGAAGAACATGTATTTTTGGCAGGACCGTCAGGAGAGTTAAAGACTCAGAGAAGCTCAGGATTGAAGGGGTCACGGATTTCTCTGACTTGACATGCTCTCCTCTGGAGCCCATGTAACCTGGGTGGCAGCATTACAGAATAAATCCAACAGCAATTCGTTCTTCCCCCGAAGGTAATTAATAGGGGACTGTGCTAAGCCTGTTGAATGTATGGAGATATTATTAGGTCTTCCTTAGAAGCCGAGGGACAGAAAAATTAAGTACCTGGCCCTTAGCCATAGATTTAAGTGGGAAAGTCGGGCTGTGTGTCCAACAGTAACTCCAGAGTCAACTCATGCTACCACTCCACTCGGCTGCCCAGAAAGATAGGAAGCAGGCTGCTATCGAGCTGGTAGCAGGAGCAGGGCCCCTGGGCAAGGGCTGAGTCCTCTGTTAATAAGTGTTCTGGCTGCAAAAACACACACAAACAGCCTACCACCCAGATGACCTGTCTGGAGATTAGAAGAAGCACTGGGATCCAGACAGTTCTCATGTGAAAAAACCAGAAAGGAGGGAAGAAATGTGCTCTTCTTAGTAACTCAGACACGGTGTGGGAGATGTGAGATGTATTGTTGGTGCTAGGAAGGCAAGCCACTTGCTGCCTGCCACCGAAGAAACTGAGGCTGAGGATATAGTTCAGTAGGACAGTGCCTGCTCAGGGTGGGTCAGGGCCTGGGTGCAATCCCTGGCACCATAACAATAAAACCTACACAACTTGACTAATCTCCAGAAATAGGCTGTTATACGCCCAGGCTGTCACTAGCAAGTCCTGACCTCCACTGGTAAATCGGTCTCTGCATTCCATGTATTCAGCACTTTACACACCTGTGCATGGGCATACACACACACACACACACACACACACACACACACACAACCTTTCTGCTGACACAGAAAAGCAAAGGCTTCAAGCTTAATTCCTGACCCTGTTTTCTTCCTGCCCCATTTTTGAGTACTGGGGACAGAATGGAGGGTCCTCACACGTAGCCTTTTATATTTATTTTCAGACAGGGTTTTGCTAACCAAGTTGGCCAGCCTGGATTCCAAGTTAAGTGTCTCCTGCCTCAGCCCGTGGGACTATAAGCTTGTGCCACCATGCCCGGAATTTTGGTTTACTTAAGAATTTTTTTTTTTTTTTAAATGTATCAGTGCAGGGTGTCACTCCACAGCTCAAACTTGTAGTGATCCTACTGTTTTCAGCCTTCCTAGTGCTGGGATTACACTACCACATCCAGACTCTGTGGGGCTTAGCACGACTGGGGGTGCGGCCTGCGCAGCACGTGGTGCTGGGGATTGAACCCTCACCCCTTCACTAGTCCACTGAGCTATCCCACTGGCCCACTGCAGGGTTATTTTGAATGACAGTGACCTTGAATATATTCTAAGTCCTGCGAGGGAATAATGCCTTCACTGCTTAAATAGTTTTGGTGCCGAGCTCCCTGCTTTCTCAGATCTTCCCTGCTAATTATCTGTAAAGAAGTAACATGTTTCTCTGGTCAGCCCTGGAGCAGTCAGTGACCATGAGACACAGATGGGCTGTAGGAGACAGAGGCCAACTTGTCATTCACTCAACCCGTGAGACTCAGCCCAAACACAGGAAATATCTGCCCCCCTGTTGCATGGGCAGAACAGACTCACTGCTGACTTCCAAGTTACTGGTGCCGAGACATCAACACAAGACCAAAAATCTGTTCTCTCAATTTAACAAATTACAGAGGAAGACATGGGGCCTCTGGGAAGTTCTAGGCTCGGATACAAGCTAAGGGCTCCCTTCCAAAGTACTTCGAGATGCACCACTGCCTTGGAGCAGTAAATTCCAGTTCTCAAATAGGCAAACCATTTTTCAGGGAAGCAAACTGGTGGAGAGCCTGCCCGGTGGGTGTGGGGCCCGGGCCACCCCTACACCCCACCCCCACCCATACAGATGCAGGCGGAAGGGTTCCCAGAGCTGGTTCTGCTGTGTAAGAGACTCACACTCAGTGCTGGTGCGGGAGCAACGAAGGTGAGGACGAAGAACCCAAGCACAGAGCTGGGAGCCTGGGCAGTGAGCCTTGTGGTCCTGATGCCAGTGTGACAGCGGGATCCAGCTCTCCCCTCTCTAGGCTCATCTTCCAGCCACTCCCGCCCTGTTCCCCTTTCTTTTCTCTTCCCACTCTTTTAATCTTTAAAACTGCCTTTAAGATACACACACCACAAAACTGACCATTCTAACCCTCCTCTCCCCTGCCTCTCTGCTTCTCTTTCTTTCCTCTCTTGACTGGGTCCTGCTATAAAAGCCAGGGTAGTTCTTAACTCACTGAATGGCCAGGCTGGGCCAAAATGTGCAATTCTCCCACCTTAACCTCCTGCACGGTGGGATTACAGGCATATGTCACCATGAGGGGCGCATCCGAATCATTCCAGAGTGCCCAGCTCAGGGGCCTGAAGTACACTCACCTTGGGGTAGAACCATCACTAGATCCACCACAGAACCTTCATTCCCCAAACTAAACTACCCATGAAACAAGTGTGGCCCGTTGCAGGCCTGGCAGTCAGTCCTTAATCCACTTTCTGTCTCTACAACTGAGCTTCACCTTGGTGGAAAGCAGAAGCGAACTCACACAGTATTTGCTTTCTTGTGTCTCTGGCTTACTTTGCTTAACATAATGTTCTCAAGACTCATCCATGTGGTGGCCAGGGTGACAATTCCTTTCCAAGGCTGAGTAATATTCCCTCAGCAGCTAACACACTGCATTTTCTTAATCCATTCACCTACTGATGGGTCCTGAGCTTGCTTCAGCTTTTGGCTCTCATGAATAATGCTGCTACGAACAACACTGTATGAGTCTGTCCACGACACTTTGCTTTCAATTCTTCTGGGCATATGCCCTCAAGTGGGATGGCTAGATCATACTGCAGACCTCCCTCCCTTCCTTCTGCCTATGTGTCCCTGTTTTTTTTTTTTTTTTCTGTTACATTAAACCCAGGGACACTGCACTGAGCTATGTTCCTAGCGCTATATAGAGAAAGGGTCTGGCTAAGTTTCCAGCTGGACTCAAACTCGCCACTCTCCTGCCTCAGCCTCCCGGAGTGCTGGGATTACAGGCATGGACCACTGCATCTGGCAGCATTTCATTCTCTGAGATGCTTCCTGCTGCCTTGGGCAGTACTTGCAACACTGCACACGGGGCTCTGATCTTCTCCTGTACCTGCAACCCCGAAAGGTCTCCGGAGCCCACAGGTGTGCTTCCTGCCCTCCTTCAGCTCCATACGGCCCACGCGGACGATCTGGCACACGAGGCTGATGCGGGGCCGGATGAGGTCCGTGCTGCTGAGGTCCTGGAGCCCAGAAAGAGAAGCCAGGAGAGATCACTTGAGTCAGCTGTGACTTTCTCTTTCCACTCTATGGGAGACTCCAGTTTAGAGCCCATTCCTCAATGCCGAAACCCAAGAGACCCCTCTCTTTCCCATTTCCACCCCTAAACTATCAGAGGATCAGAGAAAACGATTTCCCAGTTATACAAAGGCACCTTCCTCATCCCCAGTTCCTACTTCAAACAGATTAGAGTCAATCAGAAGTGTCTGGCTTTGCTCAGGTGAATCAGGGTATTTAAAAATCAGGGCAGTCATTGCTGTCACTCAACATCCTTCTAGGACGTAACTCAGGACAGGCTGCATTTCAGTGTCAGATGAATACAAATGTGTGTGACAGTGACATTTACTGTGTCTTCACACAGGCCTGTAACATTTCATTTCATCTTCAAAGCAGTGCTGGGAGGCGAGGGTGAGGCAGGCGCTGTTTTGTGCAATTGTCCACCTGCTCTTTCAAAGGAGCCCACCAAGGGCTCCTCTGGGTGGGCTGCGTAGCACACAGTGTGCAGAGCAAGGGTCTTGGCTCCTGCACCGAGCTGAGGTCCCTACTGGTCTGTGTGTCAGGCGGGGTGCAGGTACAGCAGGGGTGAATTCATGAATCTCACTCACTCAGCATCAGAGCTAATCTCATGACGGCTTGAAATGTCTTTAGGAAACAGCTGGGCGAGTCCTCTTTACTAAATCAAGAACTACTTTTCAAATAATTATTCCAAATCTCTTCCCTGTAACTGAGTTAACTCAAGTCACCAAGGCAGAAAATATACACCAATAATAACGTCCACTCCATATTTCTGCAGTGAGTTCTGCAAGATTTCCATTCATACACAAAACAAAGACTAAGAGGTCAGTTATGAAAATTGTGCCATGGAGGTATTATTAATACACAATCATAGAAAAATGAAGCCTTTGAAGGTTATTTAATGAGCAAAGTAATGGATACCACATTTTCTTTAATGACCAAAGAAGTAGTTCCTTCACTTTGAAAAGGCTAGATGCAACACTGTATATACCAAACGGTCCTAACTGGTGAGGACTTGGGTGGCACAGAGGGCAGGGCAGAGAAGAGCGGCTGCTGGAAAATGGTACCAGGTAGAAGATGACTGGAAGACTAAATAGTACAGTACCCATTTTTCTGTTTGTATTTTGAGATAGGGCTTTGCTATGCAGTACAGGCCAGCCTGACTCTGTGGTTTTAACCCTCCTGCCTCAGCCTCCTCAGTGCTTAGCTAGCAGACACATGCCAGCCTGCTAACTCAATACCTTCTCTGTACACTCTTTAAAGTGGGACATGTAGGGAGCTGGGGAGATAGCTCAATTGGAATAAGTGCTTCCCTGGCAGGGGAAGGTCCTGAGTTCGATCCCTGGTACCACCCAAAAAAATAAAAAGTGAAAAAAAGAAAAAATAAAGCGTGACATTTAGACAGATAAATGCATTTGACTTCAGGGGAAGGAAAAACCCCTGTATCTCACAGCTAAGAAAATACTAGGGAAGTTTCAGGAAGTTCTGGAATTTTCTCTGCCTGCATATACAAGGCAGTGAAGATCCAGACCAGTGGCAGGAAGAGGCATCAGCCCAAGCTTGTTCCAGCAGGGAGGCGTTCACAGCAGGAGTAGAATGAGGCCCTCCAGGGACCACACATCCCCCCTCACTCCCTCCGGCACCATAACTTGGATGCTGTTTTTCCTGCCCTAAAGACAGGGAGAGAATAAGGACTTATACTACAGGGGACTGAGGAGCTAAAACCAGGACAGTCATTCCTGTAAGCCCCAGGACAGTGTCGTGAGGGAGTGACATTAGCCAAGAATGCTCCCAAGGAAGGGAGAGACGGCCCACGTGGCCAAGGTGCAGCCCATCGAGCGCTCTAGCCCACAGTGCACTCACTGGAGGGAAGGGACAGGCTGCGCATGCGGACGCACGTGACGATCCAAGGACACAGCGAATATTTAAAAAAGTTTTACAGGAAGAGACACACTGCATTATTGCCTCCCAGAAACCCTTCCACCCTGCTTGGGGTACACAGCACACAGTCCCAGTCCTCTTCCACATCGTCATCTGCTCTGATCAAAAATGCCGCAGTGCTGCTGCCCAGGGCCACCCAGGGCCACCGGGTGCCGACCGAGGCTGTAAGCATAGCGCTGCGTCCTCTTCCGCCTTACTCACTGGACCTGACACTGGGTGAAGGGGGGAAAGCGATGGGCTAAGAATGTTCTGGGGATGCTGTGGGCGATTCACGGCAACATTTCTTCTACTATAATAAGTTTCTTAAAAATTTAAACGTTCACCCCATTTTTATAGACTACATCAGGGGGCAGTGCTATGATGCATATGCAGGAGGAGCCTGCCCAGACAAGGCATACAGACACAGGTCTAAATCCTGCCTGTGCGTGGCCGGGACCCAGGGCTGACAGCAGCACTCTGCATCCCCCACCCCCACCCGCACATCTCGCGCTCACCATCTTCTCCACCTCAGAGAAACCTGCCTCGGTTTGCAGTTCCTTCTCCTGGCTCCCAGGGACCAAAGCCAGGGCTCTGTGCACCCCGAGCAGGTGCTCTAACCACTGGGCATCATCTCCGCCTGACCTATTTAAAATACAACACTTGCCCAGAGATGATGGCAGTCCCCTCGAAGCACTTGGACTGTCTGAAATTCTATGTCTTTCACTCGCTGATCGACTTCTCATTACCTCTATTTCCCCATCAGGACAAAAGCTGCTCAAGAACAAAGGCTTTTTCTTTCTTGATTTATTCCTAGATCTTCCCCCTCCCCCATTTGTCGAGGGATCTATCCCCAAGTGCCTAAGTCATTCCCGGACATGGAGGAGATGCTTACTGAATCTCTGCTGAGTACATAAAACGGCTGCCCGCATTCGGGGTATAGGAGGCCCTTCCTTCTTTCCCATTTCCCACAAGTATCTGTTCCCATTAGGGTAACAAAGACAACAAGAAACGATGGTGAGACTCACAGTGAACACGGCTTGCAGGTTATTGAGCTTCTCTATCTCCTTGGGCATCCCATTACTGCCCCAGCGAATCAGATAGTTCTCACTGGCAAGAGAGAGAAAATATTACTTGTAATGACGGGCCAAGTGGGCACAGAGGTTCAGGGTACAGAGGGAAAGAAGGGGCAGGATTGCTCCCCGAAATCCAGCAGGCAGCTGTCTGGAGGCGGGACCGGGAGCCCACACCTGGTGCCTGGAGTCATGATGGATCTCTGGCTTTATGAGTGTCCCTGGCTGCCGCCCCAGTGAGGGTCCACCCAGATCATGTCCAACATTGCTCAGGGTGGATGGATGCAGCTCAGTGTACGGGTTACGGCTGTCCATTTACTGCTCATGTGGGAACCGGCACTGAATTCAGGGCTTCTCTTATTTTCAGGCAGTGTCTGGCCTGGAACCTGTGCCCTTCCCACCTCAGCCTCACAGTGTGAGCCAGCACCACCACTTTTCTATGGCCTTCTTTGAAATCACAAATTCTTTGGATGAAAGGTTTAGCTTTATTCAATCAAGGTTTAATTTTCTAAGGACCATTTCAAATCCTCACTTTTAGCCCACAATATCATACTAAAGATATTTATTTTAGGAAAAAACAATTCCTCAGCAACTGTTTTTTTTTTTTTTTTAAGGCCTTTTTGAGGCAGGGTCTCACTATGAAGATCAGGCTGGCTTTGAACTCACTTTGTAGGCTACACTGGCCTGAAACTTGCAGCAATTCTCCTGCCACCACCTCCTGAGCTCTGGGATTCTAGGCATGTGCCACCTTCCATCCACTTTCTCAGGAGTAAGCCAGAGCTGTTCAGCAGGTTGTCATCCTAGGGTTCAACACTCCTCCATTGTTATCTCTAACACTCTTTGATAAATTCCTACAACTTTTTTTTTTTGCAGACCTGGGAATTGAACTCAGGCCCTTGCGCTTGCCAGGGAAGTGCTTATTCCACTGAGCCACCTCCCCGGCCCCCTACAGACTTTTTAAAAGCAGTTTTTGGTTCACAGGGAAAGAGCCCGCCCAGACAAGGCATACAGAAAGCACAAGGACACCGTACACTGGGGACCTCGCCTCCCATTTACATCCTAAACAGGGCAGCTGTGGGTTCTGAGACGCCTACTTGGACAGCACTGTCACCACCTAAAGCCCACTGGTGACATTCAATTCATGGTCTTGCGCATTCTGTGGGTGTGGCGGTATCTAATGACTTGCATGAAGCACGCCGGCACTGCTTCAGCTTCGGACCTGGAGCACTTCCCTTCCTACTGCCTGGAGACCCTCATCCTCTCCTCTGAGCCCCCTTCCCCATCCTGGCAAAGGCAGGGAAGGCCACCAGCAGGGGGTCTAGGGTACCCCTACCTGATGAAAGTGGATTGATCTGGGTCATACAGGGCCATGAACAACTCTGCATCCTCCCCGATATTGCAGACAAAGTTCTTGAAGTTCACATAGAGGCCATAGGTGTGTGCGCCACTGAAGATGGCCTGCGTCCGCAGGTCAAAGTTCTGCAGAAGGGACTGAAGACAAAGAGACGCCACGGAATGGATGTGGCTGTGCTAAAGAACTGAAAGCTACACACTGAAGAGAAATAAAATCTTTATTTATTGGAACAAAAAGACTGGAGGAAAATAAATAAAAAACGTCAGCATCACTGGATCTAGGCCAGCGATGGCAAACCTTCAGTTTCTAATGGTACACACAGCCCACTATGATACGTGTGCTACGAGTTCACCCTCACTGATCTAGGCAGTCACGTGGGGGATTTTTTCTTTGCCTTTTAAAAATATTTATTTATTCATTTGGCCAGGGGCTCACGATGCAGCTTGGACTTGCAGTGATCATCCTGTCTCAGCCACGCCAGCACTGGGATTACAAGCTTGCACCACCATGCCTGGTTTTGGTGGCCAGCTCAGGTGCACAGCATGTGGTACTGGGGATCAAACCTGGGTCCTTGTGCTCACCAGGCAGGTGCTTAGACCACTGGGTTAACTCCCCAGTCCCATGGTGACTTTTTCTTTCCTTTCTATATCCTTTTTTCATTTTTCTTGAATGCACAGTTACTACTTTCTACACCTTCTGAACGTTCTATAATATTTTGCTTCGGAAATCACAAGCACCAAGTATATAAGATTCTACAATGAAGTCTCCCTTGCCCTTACTTCTCCTTCCCAGACACATCCACTAAGGAGTTTCGTGCCTATCATATCAGAATTAGCCTGTGCAACGCAAGCACTGATTGAGGTATTGCTTTTTATGTTCATATTTTACAAGATCCAGTTTTGTTTCTGTTTTTGTTTTGCAGGACCGGGGATCAAACTCAGGACCCTGCACTTGCCAGGCCGGCGCTTATGCCACCCATCTGCATCTCTGGCTTGTGTGTATATTTTGAAACATAAATAATGGCATTTCATGTACTCTCGACATCATGATTCTTCTGTTTCATTTATATGTTTGCATTCACTCTGCAACACAACACATTCTGCTATGCTTCACTTTTAAAACGAGAACAGCATTTTTTTCACTTGTAAAACGAGAGCACAAACATTTCTACCTCTCATCAACCAATTCTCCTCTCATTAAAAAACAAAGCAAAAAATCAAATCTCAGCAGCCAAAACTTGCAACTGGAGAAAACATACCTTTTCTTCTTGGATCTTTTCCTCAATCCTTTTGGAGGCCACTTCATGGGCCTTAAAGAGGGCAATGGTGCTGGTCTCATCGGGGTCTAAGATGTTCCCATTGTCATCTCGCACTACTAGATCTAACCCGAGCATTCTGAACAGAGATAGAGAGAAAGACAGCCAGGTGACTCTCTCCTCCAGAACAGTCTCTGCAGCACAGCTCTCACTGAAGAATCCAGTGGACTCTGTGGAAAGACCAACTCCTGAAGAAGTCAAGGGAAGAACAGCTAACTTCCATCTCTCCTTCAAGCGCGGCCGCCTTTCTATAAGAACAACGTTCAAAAGCAAGAT
Source organism: Ctenomys sociabilis (assembly GCA_004027165.1). NCBI lineage: Eukaryota > Metazoa > Chordata > Mammalia > Rodentia > Ctenomyidae > Ctenomys > Ctenomys sociabilis. The sequence continues at coordinate 11,805 of PVKA01019354.1, read as the reverse complement.
AATGTGATCCCGCCCACAGCTCCTCAGGCTAACTCGGCCCTGCTTCTAACCCTGGTCCTCTTTCTAGTGCTTCTCCACTTGGTTTTCTGTGACTTGGCACAGTCACCGTGAAAGACCAGTGCCCAGCTATTTGAGAGCTCACCCTGACTTCCATGCTCGATCCAAGCCTGCCACACGAAGGCCCTCAAGGAAATAATCCTGATTCTCGGGCTCTCATACCCCACCTCAGACCACTGCCCTGAAGTCACTTAGGCCAGGGCTTAAACCTAAACTTCCCAAGGCCCGAGTTACTTCCAATGTAAATGTTTCCTGTCCTTCATGCGTGTAAGGATGTAACGCAATGTTCTGTGTAAAGTCTGTAATTTGATCTCTCTTGCTTGCACCACATGCTCAATAAATATTAGCTCTTACTGCAACGAGAAGTATTAAACTGCCGCTCAGAGTGCTGGATGGGAAGCGGGGGGCCATGTGGCACACACAACCACTACTCCCTTCCAGGCACTGGGGCCCAATGGGTACATAAAAGCAGAAACAGATTTGCTTAGTTCCAAGAAGCTGGAGATGAAGAAACAGGACACTGTTATGTGCATGTTCGGCGTGCATTCCAGGCCCCAGCTATTTGGCAGCGGGGACGTCCAAACTGTAAGGAGACCCAGGGTGAGGGAAACATGCTGGGCCTTTTGGAACAAGCCAAGAATTCCTGACTTCCCGCTCCCCAGTGTTATGACATCTCCACCAACTGATCCGATCTGGCAGTCCCTTTCCTCAACAGCCAGACCCAGGGGCCACCCAGGCTCTTGAATGGTGGCCTTGCAGGCTGCTCAGGGACGCAATTATAGCTGCTTCAACAGAGCATTTCCTGAACAGCTTCCAAGGGCTGGAGTGGGAAAGGACGCATAGCCCACATTTGCGGGGGGCTGATATCCTGCCCTGGAGCCTGGGAGACCTCCAGGCCAGTGTCAGTGTGGCAATATCCTAAAAGACAAAGGAAGCCTATGTGCAAAGGGAACTGCCTTATCCCATCTTAGCTGGCTTTTGCTTTCTTTCTTTCTTTTTTTTTTTCTTTTTTTGTAGTACCAGGGATTGAACTCAGGACTTGCTCCACAGGCACTTATTCTATTGAGCTATCTCCCCAGCTTAGCTGGCTTTTAAGAAAGTTATCAGGCATCTAGGCATGGTGATGAATGTCTGCAATGCCAGCACTCTGGAGGCCAAGACAGGAGGGAGAACCAAGAGTTCAAGGTCAGCCTGGATTACATAGCAAGATCCTATTTCAAAAAAAGTAAAGCAAAGCACAGCAAAGTAAGCCTTCCGCATAGGTGCAGGAAAGGATTTTTCTAAACAGATCCTCAATTGTACAAGAAACAAGGTCAAGAATCAAGTGGGGTTATATCAATCTAAAAGGCTTCTGCACAAAGAATCAATGAGTGGAATAAAGGAATAAATTTACGGAATTGCAAAGTTCTTTTTGTCAGCTATTCCTCAGACAAAGGACTAAAATCTAGAACATGTAAAGAACTTTAAAAACTTATACTACTTACAACTGAAGACCTGTTTTGACAAGATGGAAATGAAATGAACAGACATTTCAAGCAGTATAGTAGAATAAGCACTTGCTTGGCAAGTGCAGGGTCCTGAGCAATCTCCGGTACGTTCCCCCCCCCCCAAAAAAAAAAGTACAAATGGACAACAAACTGTATGAAAAAAACATTGTTGGTGGGAATGCAGACTAACACAACCAATACAGAAATCAGAATGGAGATTACTCAAACAAGTGAGATCAGAAATTCCATGATCAACCCAACCATCCTCTTCTAGGTATCTTCCCTCCAAAGGGTAAGACATCCAAATTCAGGAATACATGCATGCCAATGTTTACAGCAGCACAATTTGTATTTGCTACATCCTGGAAGCAGCCTGTATATCTATCAACAGATGACTGGATAAAGAACTTGTGGACTGTATATATTTGAACAGTATTTGGCTATAAAGAGGCACAAATTTGAGACATTTATAGGAAAATGAATGGACCTAGAAAATGTAATGGTTTGAGACAGGATTGCACTATGTAGTTCAGGCTGACCTTGAACTCATTATGTGTCCCAGGATCACCTCAAACTTATAGTGAGTGACCCGACCCTCCTGCCTCAGCCTCCTGAGTACTAGGATTAAAGGTGTATGCCACCAGGCAGGGTAAAAATATGTTGAGTGAAACAAATTAGTCAAACATAAATATAGTATGGAATCTCTCATGTGAGCCAGGTAAAGTATAAACTAAAAGAGAAATGAAGCAAGGATGGAAAGCAGCAAGACACAGGTACTTTAGCAGATGGGAGGGGCCCAGGGCATCAGGTGAGGGGCGGAGGGAATAGGGCAGCAGGCCAAGAGGAGCTATTCCAGGTACAGGTTCTCCATAACCCAGTGAATGTGGACACTCCACGCCACAGACACGAACTAAGATGAGAAGTATCAGCAAGAATAAAAAGGAGGCAAAGAGAACTAGAGGAGGAGGGAAGGAAAGAATTAAAAAAAAAAGAATCAACCTGCATCATGTCCATGCACCCACTCCCCAAGATACACTGCGAGCACGCATGGATAAAATAAATAAATGCAAAGTCTTCTGGTCCTAGTGACTGGCAGTGCAGTTCCTGGACTTTGGTCTTTAGGATGCAACTGCCTGAATTCTCTGACTGAAGAGGGGAGAGTTTGCTGGGAAACCCCAAGGCCTGGATTCCAGTGGACGCCTTCTCACTGACCATGTGACTGGGAAGGACGTCACTGGTGCTTGTGAGCTGTTTCCTGAGGCATAAAAGGGAAATAAGGCAACCACTCCACCGGGTGAGAAGGACATGAAGCAAGCGACAGAGGCGTCCCCTCAACACCGCCTGAATCTGAATCCTGAAGCGTTGTTCACTCTGACATTTGAGTACAGCTGTCAGAACATGACGTATCTGCACTTAGGCATGAGCTATACTGTAGCCAGGCAGGAAGGGATACTCAATGGTCCTGATGCTGGAGAAGCTGGGTAGAAGTGGGTGGAGTAGGGGGAGACCACAGTCAGAAGCTAGGGAAGTAAAGCGGGAGGTAAAACTTATATACACACAGAAGAAGCAATGCCAAATGAATACCCAGCCAACACCAACTGAGAAGCTGCCTCCATCTCTCTGAAAGCACTGTCTGGAGCGTGAGCCCCAGGCCACTGTGAACTGGGATACAGTGACTAAATTTCTGATTTCCTAAAGGTGATAAAACCTGGAACCCATGTATCTGCCTGCGCTAAGGAGGGGATTGTTGAAGAGACTGACACTTTAGAGGTGACAGTGGCGTAACCTCCAGCCAGGAAGCACGCTGGCTGCTTTGGAGAATTGAGCTTGCACACAGCGCAAACCACAGTCCCAGTGAGGTGAAGATGGCCACAAAGAGGCTGAATGATCTGATATTGACTGAACAACTGCTGTCAGACTCCAAGTAGACAGGGTCAGGCACTCAGCACAGCACACGTGCCGGAGGGACGCTGTGAAACGCTTCTCAACGAGAGCTAACGTTTTCAGGGACAGAAATAGAGAAAGGAGCATCATCATTCTTTGGAACACTAAGATCCAAAGTCTGAGGTTGGCACAGGGTGTTTGGGGCACACTGGAGTGAAGTCAGAGAAGAACTGCTAATGTTCTATGGTCCCCCATGGTGACAAAGGCTGACAGCAATTCATCCTGCACTTCACACCGCTACTGGAGAGGATGCCAAGTGACCTCAACACAAAGGACCTGATAAATGGCTGTGGTGGTGGCTGTCCCAGGCACTTTGGCCTGATCATCACACGTTGTACACCTATGCCCAAAGACGACATCGTACCCAGAAAGTCGTACGATCGCTATGTGTCAACTTAAAGTCTGCTATAAACGGTATCCTCCCATGAAGGTGTCAGTCACGCTCCCAAGTTCCCAGAGAAAGGTGGCCCCCGTCACCTGTTCCCATGATCGATTTTGGCCGTCACTTTCTTCTTGAGCTCTGCCAGCTCATCCTTGGGCAGTGTTCCCGACAGGATCTGGGAGCGCCACTCGACCAGGCTGTAGGTCATCTGCTGCAGCTGGCGGAAGAGCGCGACCTTGTTGTTCTAAGACAGGAAAGCAAGTAGGAGGGAACAGAAGAGAAAAAAGGTGTGGTGAACACTGAGCAATTCCGGCTGCTTATGAGGCGTTAATCAGCTCACTGTGCCATATAAAAAGCTGTGCATGCTCAGGATTTTCTTTTAAAAATGTATCGAGGGACAGCTTTGTTGCAAACCACTCCTACTTCATGCAGTATTGTAACTGTAAAACAGAATAAGCTCAAATTCAAAAGCTTCTTCACACAAAGGTAACCACTAGGAGAGTAAAGAGACAAGCCAAAGAATGGAAAAATACGACTGCCAGCTATTCCTTTCTCTTGGTACTGGGAGTCGAACTTGGGACCTTGCACTTGCCAAGCATAAGCTTATGCCTGCTGAGCTATTTCCCTGGCTCTGTAGCTATTTCTTAGATAGGACTAATACCGTGGTACCTTGGCTTGTGAATGCTTTTGATTGCTGTCAATTTGGTGCACAAACAGAAGCATCTAACAAAACTTTGTTGTTTGCAACCCTGCACTGGGTGACAAACACAGCCACAGTCACCCCTCCCACAGCAGCACAAATATGGCCATCATTTCCAAAATTGTAGAACAAAATTAAGTTCAAGAACCAAGGCACTGCTCAGGCAGATGCACGGGCTGGGAGTTCGACCCCAGGCCTACCATGCTGGCCTGACCCTGGGACAGGGTGAGATGGTGATTGAGACGAGATATGGTGGGGTACGCCTGCAATCCCAGCACTTCAGTGGCTGTAAATAGGCAGAGCATTAGGAGTCTGAGCAAGGCAGTGAGACCCTGTAGACCCTGACCTAAATACAAAAAAAAAAAAAGAAAACAGAAAGAAGGCATCTAGGTGTCTAGACTATATAAAGAATTCAAAAGCATTAGACCTCCCCCAGAATAAAAGACCCAATTAAAAAAAAAATGGGCCACTGAAATGAAGACAATTCACAAACAAATGGCCAATCAACACTTTTGAAAGTGTTCTTTATCTCTGGTCATCAGAGAAATACAAATTAACACAACACTGAGATTGCATCTCACCCCCCAGAGAATGGCTATTACTGAGAAATCAAATAATACCAAATGCTAGTGAGGTTAAAAAAAAGGCACCCGCCCACCCTGTGGGTGGGAATGTAATCTGTGTACACCACCACGGAGGATCCGGAAACACGGACAACACTAGAAATTTCATTTTAACCAGGTTATTCCCCTTCTAGGCATTGTCTTGCGTAGTGAAGAGGAAACAGTGCTCGTGGCCTATACTATCTCTCTCTTAGTTCATTAAAAAGGAAGGTTTGTGCTAACATTGACTGGAGAAATTTCTATACCCAATCTTGCACTCTGAGCAATGACTTTAAAGATAACAACATGTAATACATTAATTATTGTTGTTCTATTTGTTAAGAAATTTTGTTTTACTTTTTTTCCATTTAATAAAAACAAAACATCTAATGTCTACATCTAATGTCTCTATCTCTCCCCCCCCAAAAAAGGCACCAAATTACAGCGATGCACATGCACACGTGTTTATAGCGGCATAACTCATAATAGCTGAACTTTGGAAGCAGCTTACACGCATCCATGAACAGATAGGTGGATGGAGAAAATGTACCATTTATACATAACGTAGCCCTGCTCTGTGGTAAAGGGTGGGCTTGTCATCTGTAGGAAAGTCTCCACAGTTTCCACCCTGCACTAGACCCCACCGAGCTCTAGTCTCTGCCCCTCTCCCCACCCATTTACACCAACCTTCACTCCAATGTAGGCTCTGTGCAAAGCTTGTTCCTTCCCTTCCAATGTTCCAGGCCTTCTAAACATGAAATTCATGTTTAGTAATCTCCACCTGCGATTACTTTGTGCCTTGTTCCCAAGTCCATTCTCAGCGTCAGCCTCCTCTCACGCATGCGCTGCCCACTGCACCAGCAGCCTACGCTGACTCCACCTCCACCCCAAAGCTTTTCCTGGAGACTCTAGTGGTGGTGGGGGGGCTGCACCGGTGCCCCAGGTGACCCCAACACACCCGCCTCCTGCCTTCCTGCCCACTCTTCTTAGGGCAGACGTCTACCCGGGGTCCCCAGCAGCTGACACAGAGTAAATGCGCCATAAGATGTACCCAAGGAAAGAACCAATAATGCAGAAGCACCTGGAATTTCAGAAGTAAGGAGTGTTCCATTGATGACTGATGCTTCAATCATTTTGACTCGAATGTTTGCTGCTGAGCCATCAGAACCTTGATTATACCTAAATGACTTCACTTTATATATGTGTACAGAGACCTATGTGCAAACCCTCACACACGTATAGGTTTCTCTAAGTACATAAGTATACATGTACGCACAAACCTATGCATATGTATGTATATATATTGTGTGTGTAAAAGCAACCGGGAACATGTGCTATGCACTGGAAATAAGGCTCCTGACCTTGAGGAGCTAATATTCTAGAAGGAGAAAGATGGTACTTATAAAAGTTATGTATAACACAGCTACATACATGAGATAATTCCTGGTTATAGAAAGATGGAAGAAGAAAATAAACGATACTGTATACATAGGGTAAGAGGCCACTTTAGAGCGACCAGTAAAAATGCTTTGCATATCACTTTTTAAATATGTTACATAAAAACCTGTACAATTTCCCTCACTTTATAAATCCTATGAAATTGCCTTTTCTTACAGGTAAAAGTCATGATACAGTCTACAGCCACATACTTCCAAACATACAGAAAAACTAACAGCAGCACGCTGTACACACAATACCCACCCTTACTCACACACGCACACGCACACAGGGTTCAGGGCTATGTGGCAAGGCCCCCAGTGGCACTCTTCCATGACAATCCAGGTACACAGGCTCTGGCGCAAAGTGTGGACTAGAGACAGAACTAAAGAGACCCAAGGCCTCCGGCATGAAGAGTGCAGGTAAAGGAAGAGTGCTCGGCCCACGGTGGGGCAGAGGCAGTGCACCTAACTGTGGCTAGCTCATGTGACACAACCCTAAGAAGCCCAAAGTTCATGAGACCCTAAAGAAATGGAGGAAGCACCACTGATCTGTGGTTGCAAAGTGCTTTAACACTGCAGAGCTTACAAACACAGAAGGTATCCTGGCGTGGTGCTGTACGCCTGAAGCAAAAGGAGGCTGAAGCAAAAGGATCCCTGCAAGTTCAAGGCCAGCCTTGGCTGGTAATTTAAGATCCTGTCTCAAGAAACAAAATTAAACAAACAAAGCAAATACAGAAAGCAATACCTGTTTAAAATTGAGAAACTTGGGGTGTAGCTCAGCAGCGTAAGTGCCTGTCTGGCCAAGCACAAGGTCCCAAGTTCGAACCCCGGTATCAAAAAAAAAAAAAAAATTGTGAAACTCCCCTGGCATTATGGGATGTGCCTATAGTCCCAGCTACTCAGGAAGCTAAGGCTATCACAGGTTTGAAAGCAGCCTGGGAAGCTTGGTGAGAAACTGTCTCAAAATAAAAATTAAAAGGGCAGGCAATGAGACGCAGCGGCATGGTGCCCCAGGGTCAATTCCTAGCACCAGCAAAAGGAAAAGCTGGTACATTTTATGCTTCAGGCATTTTCTACATTGCTTTTTCTTCATACACTAGTCCTTAGAAAAGCACAAAATGAGGCAAAGATTCCATTTTTGAGAAGCAAAAGTAAAATGTCTGCTTTTTTTTTGTTCAATCTGCTATGAAATATTTCATTATCTTCCAAACTGGAAGAAAAAAAAAAAAAAGTAAAAAATTAAGCCTATAACATTTTGCCTTTAGACAACTCGGCATAAAACAGGCCTTTTTTTTTTTTTTTTTCTTTCCTGCAATCCATTTGTCCACTCCTACTTAGTTTTCTTTTAATGGTTTCTAATTTTAATTAAGATACTGTTCTTTATACTGCAGCAAAGAAAGGCCCAGGGCTCAGGGAATCCTCTGTACGACAGGCTTCACCTGGGCACATGTTCCCAAGTCCTCCGTCTCAATTATATTAGACACAATCCAGAGCAATTTAATTATTGCCTGTCCATATCGGACTTGTTTGCCAAGTTCTTCCCCCAATACAGATGAAGACAGCCATTCTTCTCTGATTCATGGTGCCAAACTAATACTGAATAGACAAGCTGGGACAGACCGGAGGAAGCAATTTCCTCTTCCACTTCAAGGAAGCGGACTCTGCTACCACATTCCCAAGCCAGTTGTATGCAAGGTACAGGGTCGCTGGCCCCTGACCCGCATGGGTTGTGAGCCTGACACAGCAGACAGCTGAGCACAAAGCACTGCACAGTTCAGCTGGCGCAGGGCCTGCTCTTCAGAGCTTTCCTCCTGCTGCCTTATCCTAAGGCCTCAATGTGGCCAGGCCCCAAAGGTCCATTTGTTGGAAGCTTGGGCTTCAATGTGGAGATCTGAGGAGGGGGAGGACCTCTAACATGGGCCAGCAGGAGATAATTAGGGCTAGAGGCACTATTGTGGGGGAGATAAGTCTTAGCCTCGTGGAGTGACTTAGGCCTTGCTACAGCAGGTTCCTGAATTGCTGTCACTTCCAGCCTTACCCTGACCTCCCTAAGCACACACCCCAGCTGTGAAACCATCAGCCGTGCCCTGACCAGCTAAACAGGCCCTCTCCAGAGGCTGAACAGACAGCGCTGTGCAACTTGCAGCCCTTAAAACTGTGACCAAAACAAGTCTCTTTTCATCATAAACGCCCAGCCTCCAGTATTCTGCAGCAGCAACATCTAATGGACTGAGATCTTTTTTTCTTTTTCTATTTTTTTTTTTTTTTTTTTTGGTGCAGGGTCTCACTATGCATGCAGCCCACATTCATAGTGATCTTCCTGCTTTTTGCCTCCCATGTGCTGGGATGACAGGCACGCGCCACCGCACCCGGATTGCCTTGCCAGCTCAGCGCACCCGAAGGCGGGGCCGACGCGGCTGGGGGAACCAAGGATCGAACACTGGTCCCTGCGCTTACCTAAGCAAGCGCTTAGTCCGCTGAGCTATACCGCCGGCCCTTGGACTGAGATCTTGTCTGCTGTTTCCTAAATACTGTGCAGCCCAGGCCTGCCTGGGCCAGCATGCCTTCTCCACTACCCCCATCCCTGGTGGACTCTGCTGCACTCCCAGCCACTGCCGTGTCACTTAACAATGCCTCTGACCCTCTCGGGAAGAGTCAGCACAGTCCTGGGGTACAGTGGGAACTTGAAAACAAATCTGATGGCTCAAACGGTGACAGTTTAGAAATCAAAGAAAATAGTGCTCTGGTTTCTATTAGTGTGAGGACCAGCTACATGAAACAGAAGAGCCCAGACACTGCCCTGCCACCCAGTGAAGACCCTTCTGTGTTCACTCCAGGCCTTTCCCACTTTTTTTTACTTGGAGGCCTCTGAGGCCTTACTTTTTTATATTCTTAGTCCAGATGTTTATCATTTTTTCCTTCTTAAATTTCTGGAGAGAAAAGCCAAGTCACAAGAAAAAGCAGCTCTATCTTTGTACTGAAATACTGAGAGGAATGCAGAAGAGATTCACCGGGTATTAGAAATTCAGGGGCCATGCAGACAGCGGTCCTGCTTCATCGAGGACCTGCACCCTTTTTCCAGGTGTTCATTCCAGCTTTCCACAGGTGCCGGGTCAACAGCTGCTCTGCCCACCAACCTTTCCTCTTCCATTACAAGGTAGAGGAAAAGAGTCTTGAAGGAATATACGAGACTTGGCCTCTGTCTCTAATTGCATCATTAGCTTGCTTTGTGGCTTTGGGCAAATTGCTCCCCAGAGCTCACAGACCTGTAAAAGGAAGGCCCTGGAACACAGACAGACCTATTCCCAAGTGCTGTGCGACTCAAGTATCCCTCCCAAGCAGCTTCCTGACCAGCCACACCCGAGTCAACCACCTGATTCCTCAGGGACCCGCACATGCAGGTGTCGGATATCCCTGTGCACACCTTTCTAAGCTTCCCACATCTCCCACACAGCCGTCACTCCCAGCGTCCACACCTGGTGCCTTGGTCCTTCTGTGTCCTTGGGCTGCACAGAGCCCCTCCTCCCTGCCTTGCTTCCTACCCGACTTCTGTGCTTCTCTTCTCCAGCACAGCAAAGCTGTCTGCTTGGAGAAGGTCTAACTTTTTGAAAAAAAGATACAAATGAAAGACAACCTGAAAGCCAGGCAACTAAAGACCCAGAGAAAAATCAGAACTGTAGAAACACTCAAAGCCCCGCCTGGGGCTCAACCTCATCATCTCTGCATCCCCTCCCATCTCTCACAGAGCCACAGCAAGGCAGGGCTTACAACGCACAGATAAAATGTCCTGACGAGAGGATGACTTTGCTGCGGGAATTTTCTATGCTTGGTGATAAACAATTAGATGCTGATTTAAGCCATGAGACCAGGGCCTGCATGCTGGCAGCTCCTGGAATGCACCAGTTCATGGAGATTATATTTAATCTGTGTGCAAACCAACCGTGGAAAGACAGTGCAACTCACAGTGTTCCCAACCCCCCCCCCCCCCCCCAGCCAGCCATGGAGTTTTCTTTCTGCTTCAGAGTTTTCCAGTAGACAGGCCAATGGATTTTATTTTGCTGGCAAATTCAAAAGGCAGGGAGGTCAATGATTCCTACGAACTATGATTCAGCAATTAAATTGCATGGATCACACGGTACATATTGGCCAGCTTTACTTTTATATTTTAAAATCATTAATTAGTTTATGTATTTGGTACAGGGTCTTGCTATGCTGCTTGGACTCAGTGATCCTCCTGTGTCGGCCTCCCCAGCGCTGGGAATAAGGTGTGCACTACCACACTCGGCTGTGTGGTACGAGGATAGAACCCAGGAGCTTGTACTTGCCAGGCAGGCTGTCAGAACACTGAGTTATCTTTCCGGCCCTAGTTGGCTTTATAACCGGCCCCCCAAAGTTGGGGGAAGTGAAGAGCTTTAGTGGCAGCACGGAATAACAGACAGAAAACTTAAATCTTACCAAGGAGAGCAGTGAAATCAAGACAGGCCTGAAGGGGAACTAGGCTTGATATGCATCTCTACCTCCTTCAGCCCTACACTGCAAGATGAGGCATGACCAGAACTAGGTAGGCAAAGCACCCTTAGGTGACCTCAGGACAAATGTCATCATGTGGTGAAGCCCTTCTCAACTTCCCAAGATGAACCACTTCTTTCAAAAAGCAGCACAGGGCCGGCCAGATAGCTCAGTGGATTAAAGCACCTGCTTAGGCAGATGCAGGGATGGGGGTTCTCCTGAGTGCAGTGCTGGCCCCACCCTTAGGGTAAACAGCAACTGAGACTGGGCATGGTGGCTGTAACCCCGGTGTTTAGGAGGCTGAAAACAGGAGGATCATGAATCCAATCTGTATAGTGAGACCCTGTATTAAACATACTTTTTAAAAAAGAAAAAAAAAAAGCAGCACAGTAAACGGATAGTCAGTGCTGTCACTGAGTAACAAGTGCCCGTGGGTGCTGTTCTGGGAACCTGACACAGTTAATCTCACTAGATTCTTACAGTAAACTTGCAAGGCATAAATTATAGAAAATTCCCACTCAAGGGGAGAAAAATAAAACTTGGGAATCAAAGGACTTTTCCTGGGTCACAGGATCAGCTGCTTTCTGACTCCAAGTTCCTTCTGTTTTGGTTTGTTTGCTTTTAGTAACTATTTCTGAGACTGTTACTTTTCCTAGATGTAGAAATACATTGAGGGACAGAGGGA